>JAFVLL020035426.1:0-12442 GCA_021397915.2 Tor tambroides
AAAAAAAAACACAACTTGATCTCAATGAATGAATGAATTATAGACTGATCTCGAATCTCCCTTTTCTGTCAAATATACTGTGCAGTACTAGAAAAGGTAGTATCATCACAACAATGTTCATTCTTAGAGAAAAATGATTTCAGCTTAGAGAAAAATTTTCCAGTCAGGATTTAGACTGTATCATAGTACTGAGACTGCTCTCATCAGAGTTACAAATGGACTACTCTTATCATCCGATCGTGGTTGTATCTCTCTATTAGTGCTTCTGGATCTTAGCGCCACATTGGACACTATTGACCACAACATTCTTTTAAATAGACTAAAAAATTATGTTAGCATTAGAAGAAGTGTATTGGCATGGTTTGGGTCAATATCACTGTAGGGTGCCTTTTGGTGTTCTGTAAATAAATAACTCATTTGCCATGATAACTTAAACATCAAATTTTCATTTTTTGGGTGAACTAAGCCTTTATCTGCTTACCCCAAGGGCATCCAAGATGTAGGCGACTTTGTTTCTTCAGTGGAAAACAAACTCAAACCGTTGCAGTCTGTCAGTCATATAATGGCAGTCAATGGAACTCATGGCTTTGAGAGAAAAAAAAAACATACACAGACAAAACCAAATTAAACCCAGCGGCTCGTGACGATACATTGAGGTCTAAAGACACAAAATGATTGGTCTGTGTAAGAAACTGAACAGTATTTATATCGTTTTTTTTACCACTAATCCACCGCACTGTCCAATTGTCCTGAGCGCGTTCACAACAGCCGGCGCGTGACGTGTCTTCTTCTTCTTCTTGCTTTACAGCGGATCGCAGACTTATAAGTGCATTACCACCACCTATCTCTGAAATGGACCATTGACACTCCTAATTGAGACTGTAGATAGAGTGCACTTATAAGTCTGCGTGTATTTCAGGGAAGGACAATGCAAAACCACATACTGTAGCTATTACAACAGCATTGCTTCATAGTAGAACCCTGCAGTCCAGATCTTTCACCTATAGAGAACATTTGGCACATCATTAAATGAAAAATACATCAAAGATGTACTCTTCAGCAGCTGGAAACCTATATCAGGCAAGAATGGGACCAAATTCCAACACCAAAACTCCAGAAACTCATAACCTCGATGCCCAGATGTCTTCAAACTGTTTTGAAAAGAAGAGGAGATGCTACACCATGGTAAACATGCCCCTGTCCCAACTATTTTGAGACCTGTAGCAGGGAACAAATTTGAAATGAGCTCATTTTGTGCATAAAATTGTACAATTTCTCAGTTTAAACATTTGTTATCTGTGTTCTATTGTGAATAAAATATTGGCTCATGTGATTTGAAATTCTTTTAGTTTTCATTTTATTCAAATTTTAAAAAACGTCCCAACATTTCTGGAATTCGGGTTGTAAATTGTGGAGAACTTTGTATTATTCCTTGTATGATTTCTGGAGTGTGCTGGACAGAAATTTATATAAAAATATTGCCGTTTTTCCTGATTCTCTCTGCAGTTTGTGCCATGGGCATAACAATGTGTGAATTTTACCACACTTCTTGTAATTGCCCAACTTATAAGTAAGCAAATAAAGTAAATAAATCTATAATAAAATATCTTGTGATTAAATAAATAATATAAACTAAGGCATAACAATCAGTCAGAAGTCAAGTCAGTGTAAATACTGTATAAGATAGTTTACCTTCTAAGTTTAGGTAAAATTGTAGCTCTGCCATTCTGCCTTTTTTCATTGTTGAAATACATGTGAGACAGTTTATTAGCTATTATTCCCTCTTTCAGCTTTACTTGATCTTTTCTCTTACTCACCTGCTGTTGGAGACAGCAGTGGGACTTATTTTAATCAACACTCCATATGCCATAATGACAAAGCAGGTTTGTAACAACTTTGCAAATTTATTAGAAACAAAAAAACTGAAATGATTCCATTTTTTTTAGTCATTTAGCAGACGCTTTTATCCAAAGCGACTTACAAATAAGAAAAAGTAACAAACTAAAAGTCAAAACTCTGTAAATACTATATATACACACACACATTTAAGAAAATAAAAATGACAAATGCATACATTTCAAAACTAAACATTTAAATGAAAAAAAAATAAAGCTAAAAACAGTTCAAAATATTAAAACAACAAAAGGTATGAGTATAATAATGCTTCTAACATAACACTAAGCCAAACACCAAAAAACAAAGACATGTGTATGTATAGCTACACACATATACATATACATACATATAAAAATAAATTCAATATATATATTATTTCATTTCCATGTAGTATGAAGTACTAAAATAACTAAAATTAAATAAAACTAAAACATAATAAACAACCAATACAGACATCAACACTGAGCCAAACACATGTTTTAAAACAACAAAAACAACTTATTTACACATAGTAAGAAATGGTTATAAAAACTGAAACAGAAGTGAAATAAGTAGTAGGAAAGAGGAAAAATAAAAAGCGATACTTTTTTCCCCCACTGCATAAGTATTCATACCCTTTTCTGGGACACTTGAAATTTAGCTCAGGAGCATTCCTATCACTTGTAGATGTTACTACACTTCGAGTGGAGTTAACTTGTTGCAAATTAATTTGAATATGTACGATTTGGAAAGGCCCAAACCTTTCAATAAAAGGTCTAACAGCTGAAAAAGCATATCAGAGCAAAACCAAAAGCCCTGAGGTCAAAAAAACTGCCTGTAGAGCTCAGAGACAGGATTACGTCAAGGCAAAGATCTGGGGAAGAGTTCATAAAAAAACATCTGCAGCATTGAAGGTTCATAGAAGCATGTAGCCTTCATTATCCATAATGGAATAACTAGGACTCTTCCTAGAGCTGGCCTCCTGGCCAAACTGAGCAATTGATGGAGAAGGGCCTTGGTTAGACTGGTGACCAAGAAGCTGATGGTCACCCTAGTTGAGCTCCATGAACATATATGCAGATGGGAGAAACTTACAGAAGGGACGAAAACATCAAAGTAGGCACACCACAGCTGGGCTTGAACCCAATCAAATATTTCTGGAGAAACCTGAAAATATGCGTCTGCCCCCATCCAACCTGGCAGAGCTTGAGAGATGAGGAGGTGAGATGAAGAATGGCAGATAATTGCCAAATGCATATGTGCAAAACTTGTCACATCCTACCCAAAAAGACTTGAGGCTGTGAAGGTTCTTCAACTAAGTACTGAGTTAAGGGTATGAATACTTAAATAAATTTGCAAAGTTGTCACAATTGTCTGTTTTGTGCTTTGTCATTATGGTGTATGGAGTGATGTGGTAATTAGAAGTAATTTAGAGCAGTTTTACATAAGGCTGCAACATAAAATGTGAAAAAATGAAGGGGTATGAATAATGAATTCATATGACAGAAAGAGAACTTTGCAAGCACGCCAACTTATTCTACTAACCCTAACCTAACAGGCTACTAATACTCTAATGAGAGTTAGTTGACACGTAGTTGCAAAGTTACTTATAGTTAGTAGAATGTCTAAAGTTGATTCTCGAAATAAACAGATATTCTACATTTTTATTTAGCCATAATCAGAAAAGAAATATAAGCAAAACCATTACTTAAAAAGCTGCATACAAAATGTGAATGATACATTTCATTTTCTCATTAATGAATACACTGTAAAAAAAATTCCGTAAAATTTACGGTAAAAAAAATGGCAGCTGTGGTTGCCAGAATTCTACCGAAAAAAATACGGTAACAATGTTTTAGGTTTTACGGTTTTAATTTAAATTTACAGTTAAATACCGTAATTTCTTTAACTGATATAATGTTAATATACCAACCTATTAAAGTACTGAAATCTGTTTTGTACCTTTGAAATACACTGATAACCACCAAATGCAGGTGGTGATGAGAAAGTCACATGATGAACCAAAGCCCATCACAAGCAGCTTTTAAATAATAACATATATAGAAGGTGCACAGTGTCATTCACACCAGCACTAAACACCATCATGCTGAGACTCATTAAACTGAAATTTAATTAAAATTGTTAATTAAATTAACAACATTAGATGTAACATACAACCCTAATAAACATAACTGATAAGAAAATCTAAGAAGAAACATAGTTATTTCAAAGAAAAAACGTCAAATTCAAACAGAATTTGAAATGCAATGCAGGAAATTCTGGGAACGTCAGTTTACGGTTTTTCCCTGTAAATTTTACAGGAACTTTCCATTAACCATTTAACAGGTTTTTACTGTAGCATTTTCACAGTTTTTTACCATTAAAATCACGATCATTGTTTACAGTGTAGCTTTGTGGTAAATGTTATTTCTGAAATTAATTCCCAATTTTGAATTGCGTTGCCTCGATGGCAGTTGTATCATATAAACTAAAACCTGCATTTTTTGCTTGTTTGTTTTAAAAAAAATACATTTTACAGTATGTGTATGGATATATATGAAAAAATGAGCTGTAATCATATGTTTGCTGACAGTGTTGGGGGTAATGCATTACAAGTAATGTGAGTTACATAATCAGATTATTTTCGAAGGAAATATCTGAGTTACTTTTTCAAATAAGTAACTCTAGTTACTTTTTTCCCATGTGTTGACTGACAGTTCTTGTGTTGCTATGTTGAGAGAAATCGGGTGTAAGTGCAGAGGCGCTGTGTAAACATGGTGTTACTGTAGTTCTAGACTAAAATGTGAACATGCATTTACTCATCTCACTTGCACAAAAACAGATTCAGTATTCTTCAAAATTAATAAAAACAGTCAAATGCAAACTCAGAATATTATACAAACCTGCAATAATTCAATGTTAAATAAGACAAATATCATTTATGTACTTAATCCCATTTTATTAACCAATGTCTTTGCTACTGTCCTTCGATGATCATTTCAACCATACTAATAAACAAAAATGACACATTAGTGCTTCATTATTGTTATTGCTGAATAGTGTTTAACTTTCTTCTCCTGCGTCACATTCTTCATGCAGTTTGTTTGAGCTGCACCCTCTACTGTATGTGAATTTACTTTTCCTTCAGCCTGAGGCATATTCATTTCACTTTTGGTATGAAAGGGCTTTTATATTTGTAAAAGAACTATTTATATTAAAAATAAACAAGCAAGCCCTGCCTAGATTTAAAAAGTAGCTCAAAAGTAACTCTAGATTTAAAGTAAGTAACTCTTACTTTCCATAAAAAATAACTACGTAACTACTTTTTTAAGAGAGTAACGCAATTGTCACGTGTTTGAGTTCCTGTTTGTCCATATTTAGTTCCTGTTCTCATTAGTTAATCTTCATTCATTCTGATCACCTGTGTTAATTTATCATCTTGTTTGCTCCTTTTGTTTGCCTGTCTTTATAAGCCATCAGTTTCTGTTCACCCTTTGTCCTGGATTAATGTTATTTCAAATGGTATACGTGTGTTGAAGCTCAATAAAAAAACTCCTTTTCGTCTACTCCTTCTTCGTGTGCTTTATCTACAACCACAACCCATGACAGCAATATTGTAATGCATTACTTTTAAAAATTAACTTTCCCCAACACTGTTTGCTGAGTATTAAATCCTACAATATTACAACTATATGCACTAACAGTGGCTGATAACAGCTGTGAAAAATCTGATGTTTTGATGGTAACTGGACAACACCGGTTTGTTCAAGCAATGGCAATCCACTGGAGATGACACTTCGTAACAATGAATCCATCATTCAGGTTTCTGGAAAACCTTCCAGTGGCTACATCTATGAGATTATGATTGTCACTAGTTGAGGCCGCTCTTTAAAAGTGGGGCAGCCTTATAGAAACTCATTTAACTTCTACCCAACCAGTGATGGAAGTGAGCTACTTTTTCTCAGTGGTCGACAGAACGGAAATGGCATCACCTCCATTGGGGCTCACTGGGCTGTCTACTACACCAGTGACAACAGTGTAACAGCTTAACCCCCTGGGGTCTGGGGGTGTTTTGATGGCCTGGAGAAATTTTGACATGCCCTTTTTTTTTTTTTTTGCTTTTTTCAGTTACTTATAAACATATAAATGGCTAAAGTCTGATAACACTGTAATCAGCACAAACTGGGCTACAGTAATATGTGAGCAGCATGTACTGTATGTACATGATTGTGTTTTTGAGAAAATAATGTTTATGCGTGGTTAGTGAAAAACTAAATTTTTTAAATCACTTGAATAAGGCCATAAAACACATACAGAACATTTGTTCACAAGACTTTTGAGAACTGGATCTTGTAGCCTAGAGTTTTTACTTTAAGATCATATTAGTTCAGTTCAACCCCCTTTACCTCCTTTCTGTCAACATTAAAGAAACGGCTACACAAACTTGTTTTATATGTTCTGAATTTTTATAGACTAGCTTCTCATGGTTATTACTTATGTTTTTTTTTTGTTTTATTGTTTTAGCCTATTTTATTTTTAAACTTACAGCATTTTCCTCTGCATGAACATGTTCTGTATGATCAACATTATCAACATGATCACTTTTTTTATAATTCTTCAACAACGACAGTGTTTTGTATGGGTTTACTTTCCTTAAAATTAACAAAGCTTAACAATTTTGTCTTTTGTTATATGAAGATCATATTAATGTCACGGTGCACACACGAGGGAGGACACAGGAACAAGCAGACGAGGACGTTAACTCAAATAACAGTCTTTAATTGACATCAGGGCAAGACAAGGCAGGACAAGGCAAGGCAGACACACAGGAACACCGGGAGTAACGAGTAGACCAGACGAATTCAAACTCAAAAGACAGGAACTAAATACACAGGGTAATTAACACAATCACATACACACCTGGAACAGAATTAATAATCACATCTGACGAGGACAGGAAACAAACCAAATAAGGAAACAAGAGGCGGGAACACATGACACACGACAGAACACTGACAATTAAAAGCTTGGCAACATTTTACCCTGCTTTCATCATTTATTTATTCTACTTCTCAAATGCCTTATATGTATAGATCTTATTACGTTGTTCAGATTTTCAATCTTAAAATGTAGAAATCCAATAACATGGTTATGTTGATGTAAATAATCTTCTCAAGGCGTGTCATAAAGAAATTAAAGCAAACTTTTTTTTGTGTGAAAATTACTCAAATTACAACTGTCCCAAAGTTGTGCTGTCATTTTCGTAACATCAAACTTGTTTAGTGCACTTGTTTACAAAAGAGGAAACAGTGTCACAGTTGTCATTATTTACTCACCTTCATGTTGTTCCAAACCTGTATAAGGTTATTTCTTATTTTAAAGACAAAAGAAGATATTTTGAAGAATTTTGGGGAACCAAACAGTTTTTGGACCCCATTCACTGTCATAGTGGGGGAAAAAAATCGTATGGAAGTCAATGGGGACCATCAACTGTTTGATTACCAGCATTCTTCAAAATATCTTCTTTTATGTTCAATGTAAGAAAGAAACTCAACTTTGATTTTGTAAACTCTCCAATACCTAGAGAGTATAAAGAGAGGATAACTAAAACACTGAACTCCTGGAAGTGTTGAACTTGACTTTGGACACACTGATAAAATGAACATCGCATAAACCTCAGTGGTGAGACTCCAATTGACCGTTCGCAAAGAGTTTGATTGTCAGGCGATCTGACCAATCAGAACGCAGAGATTATGTGCCTCCGCTGCCATCCGCCATCTTGCCCAACAGCTACGGCCTGTCTCCATAGAAATACATGTGATAATGGGATCAAAAAGATCGACTGAACTGAAACTTTTTCAATATAACTAAATATAAATATGTGCAGAGGGTTAAGCTGTGCTGTTGTTGGCTGCCATAGTAATGGCAATAAGCTAAGGTTTTCCTTTAAATACTTGTTTTGCGTACAAGAAAACCTGTCATGTCCGGCGCTGTATGCATGGCTTGCAGCGCTAAAGTTAAATGCTGAGTGTTAAATAATAAAATGATATGTAAACGTATGCTCTTATCATTTTGTGGACAAAATCCCGTGAACTTCGCCCCGATCGGGAGCTGTATAACGCATATGTGCGCTCATCTGTTTTCAATGCAGGTTAACCGCGTCGCTTCATGTCATCTTCCCACTCAGTAAACTATGACAGGTCCTTTACTGCAAAAAAACCCATCACTGCGACACTCTAAAGTGATGAAACTATGGCGCTATATACTTTTTAAAACCATTTTATATAGGTTTCACGTTATATTGTTGGCTCGGAAAATATTTAAATGCGCATGCCCAGTAGCTGCTGCTGTATCCCTTCTAGCCTTAACCACAAATCAGACAGGAGAATAGATTAACTTCCGGAGACTTAAACTTGAAAAATGGTATGCTCTGTGGTTGAAATAAAACACTTTCAGATGTTTATATATGTTCATTTCGTGCTTTACGTAAATATGAAAAGACGATCGGTTCACGTGTTTGAACTGAGGCAATACTGTGATCTGTCTTGACACACAGAAGAGCCACAAAACGGTATTTATTGTTTGAATTTCTTTAAAAATTACTCAGTTTAAAAGCTGAGGGTCCTGAGACATTGTTTCAATGTCAGAAGTAACCTGCTCTGTCTTCTCTGTCAGTGTTTTGTCAGTTTCCTCTTTGCTCTGCGATGTATTTTTCACTTTGAGAACATGAGTGTAGTGTGAGAGCGGCATTGTTTGTCGGTCATGGCAACAGTAACTAAGGGTGGGCGGGGTTTGCGAACAGTCAATTAAGCATAGAGTAAGACCCTCAAGATATAGAAGCCTGCATGTCCATCTCCAACAACTTCTTGATTCAGAAGTCATCCACAAATCTGAATCCCCTTTTTCTTCACCGATTGTAGTATCAGGAAAAAGAATAGTGAAGTTAGACTCTGCATAATCTACAGAAAACTTTCCTTTACTGTTTGAAGGTTTTCATATGCCTTGCCCAATTTGGAATCCTTCTTAGCCCTGACTGGATCCAAATGGTTCTCTGTGCTAGATCTGAGATCCGGTTTCTACCAGATCGAAATGGAGGAAGCAGATAAGCACAAAACTGCAATCATCTTCCCACTAGGATTCTTTGAGTTCAACAGGATGCCTCAAGGGATAACAAATGCCCCAATCACATTCTAGAGGCTCATGGAATGCTGCATAGGAGAGCTGAACCTGAAACAAGCACTAGTTTTCCTGGATTATTTCACTGCTTTCTCCCCAACACTAGGATCTAAACAAAAATTTGCCCAATGCCACTTTCATTGTGTCTCTTGCCCACCATCCAAAGGCTTTTCCAGGAAGTTTTGAGGAAGATGATGAATTTGGTGGTTTACCCATTATAACTCTTTTTGCACCAGAAGAACTAAAAAACAAACAAAGAGAATACTTTGCAAGTTCTTGCCTGAGAAAACTGCCCCACTTCTCAATATCACAGCTACAAGACCACTCAAACTCCTATGCATGGATTTTCTCTGAGTGGAGCCAGGTTCCAACAATTTCAAAAATATTTTGGTCATTACCGACCACTTCACTAAGTAAGCAGTAGCTGTTCCTACCCCAATCCAAAAGGCTTGAACTGTAAAGTGCTTGTGGGACCACTTCTTTGTCCACTGTGGCATGGCTGAGAAGCTCCATAGTGGCCACGGGCATGACTTTGACTCAGGTTTTAGGCTCCAGTTGGATTTCAGAGTTACTGCACAAAAACACCTCTGTGATACTGAGAGTTTAGATGGTGAGCCAACCCAGACTGCAACTTTGACCTTCATTTGACTGTTTCATCTGCAAAGAGACTGGTTACAAAGCACTGGATTGTTGGTAAACTCATTGCCTCACAGTCTGGATCTGTCTTGGATTGAACAGGACATCAACATTTTCCTATTTTTTCCAGAACATTTTTTTCCCCATTTCTTTTTCTCTCACAACCCCCCCCCCCCCCCCCCCCCCTTTTCAGATGAACTGAACTACATTGCTCAACAACTGAACCAAACTAAATTGCATTACACAAGAATCAAGTTGAACTGAATTACACTGCACAACACTTGAACTGAACTGAATTGCACCACAACAACTGAACAGAACTCAATTTAAGTGCCACAGACATTTTTATTGTATTTTGTTTTATTTTGTGTTCTATGCCATGATATATGATTACTTACATTTCTTATTTGGAGCTGAACTTGTTCTCTTACCTGTGAAAAAAAGAAAGAAAGAGTTAACTAGCAAATCCTGAATAGGTGTTATCAATTAATTAACCGTACTTATTATCATAATTATCAAACACAAGTGGATCCACTACACTAAGCTAAAAATGCTTAGAAAATGCAAGAATGACCCCTGCTGGCATTATGTATGCATCATTCACTTTTAATTTTGAGGCCAGGCCCCTCCGTTCTCTCCTCAAGCTGTTATGTCTTGGTACAGACACAAGCAAGACACCGGTAACTCATGAACACACACTTTAATTCAACACTGTTCTTTTCTCTTTAGCCCCTTAGGTTACTAAACTATGGAAGCCCGTTTCTGCCACTGAATAAAAAATAAAACAAGGTAATTGCGACTTTTTATCTCACAATTCTGACTTTTTTCTCGCAATTGCGAGATATAAACTCGCAATTCTGACTTTTTTTCTCAGAATTGTGAGATATAAAGTTGCAATTCTGAGATATAAACTCGCAATTCTGACTTTTTTTCTCGTAATTGCGACTTTTTATCTCGCAATTCTGACTTTTTTTTCTCACAGTTCTGAGATATAAACTCGCAATTCTGACTTTTTTCTCGCAATTCTGAGATATAAACTCGCAATTCTGACTTTTTTTCTCGCAATTCTGACTTTTTATCTCGCAATTCTGACTTTTTTCTGGCAATTGCAAGTTTATATCTCACAACTCTTTCTCGGAACCATAGGAACCCACTCCGTGCTTTGCAGTGCTTTGTTCAATTTCCTATAGATTAACTATATATTGAACTAGATGAATGTTGCATCCAAATATGATTTTTGAACAAACATAAATATGACTCATTATTCTCCTTTTCTGAGTTTTGCGCTCGCGGTTGGACAGTACCATTACCGCCGGGCAGGATGCGGGAGGGGTGACGGCATGCACAGCTTTCAGACACAACATTCTTCATTTATAGTTCTGAGTTTGGGGCAGCTTCTATCGCGTTATTTTAATAACAGCTGTCAAGTCAAAAACGTATTCAAAAATCATATTCGATCGCAATATTCATCTAGTTCAATATATGGTTCATCTATAGCAAATTGAACTAAGCACTGCAAAGCCTTACACGGAGAGTGGTTTCCCATGGTGCGAGAAAGTCAGAGTTGTTAGATACAAACTTGCAATTGCGAGAAAAAAAGTCAGAATTGCGAAATAAAAAGTCGCAATTGCGAGAAAAAAAGTCAGAATTGCGAGATAAAAAGTCACAGTTACCTTGTTTTATTTTTTTATTCAGTGGCGGAAACAGGCTTCCATACTAAACATCCCACTAGTACCACCCACAGGACAGTTGGCAACACCACATCTCGCTCTCTTTTAAACAATTATACTTCACCTTGTGTTCTGTACAACAACACTTTTTCTCCCAGTGAACACAACACATTGCATAGTAGTACCAATGTTTCAACCGAATAGTACCAACATGTCAAACATGACTTTAACTGTTTCCCCCCGAATTCAACAAATGCATAACATTTATTATAGAACAACACTTTACTCTATATACATGTGTAGTAAATTAGCTCAAAAGGGGAATATTAATAATTAATCATAACTCGTTATAATTAATTATAATATTTGGATAAGTTAATAGAATTAGCTTGATAAAGCAGAATTTACAGTACAATCAATTGACCAGGCCGTCTAGCGAACGCTCAGTATTGATTATTTATGAATTCAAAGAAATCTTAATTTCCAGGGTAAGGGAAATACCCTTTTTAAGGTACAGTACTACTCAGAGCATGTAACAAGATCAAAATCGTTAAATTGACTTTGTTGCAAGCAGGGAATCAGAAACAAATACTCATATGTATTGTGCACAAAGTTTTATTAACTAAATCACAAACGCATAACTAAACACACACACACACACACACACACACACACAAATCACGCATACGTGGTACATGGGAAGGATAAGTGAGATTGGATGAATGAAACCGGACAGAAAAAGGGGGAATGAGGCTGAGTTTACCATCTGAAAGAAGAATCAGTCTCTAATTCAAAGCACAGTATATGATAGCTTACAACAAACCTCTGTGTGGTGAAAGGAACGATACTTGCATTTGACTTGGCTGTGAAACGAGAGACTCGTGAAGCTTCTGAAGAAAGTCTGGATGTTCCATTCGATGGCCGAAGTTGAAGTTTCTTGAAACTCCGAGGTTGTTCTTGACTCTGTTGTGGTTGAGAGGAGTGTCTCAATGTCCAAGTATTTGAGTTCAGTTTTATTATGGCAAATTATTATAACTGACAGTAGCAAACATGCTTAAACACAAACACACACACACACACACACA
>JAFVLL020035428.1:7992-53183 GCA_021397915.2 Tor tambroides
TATATAACATACAATCTGAAAACTTGTGAAAACAATGTATACATAACATCCCAGGTGTATGTATGTCTTGCATGTCACCTACCCCTCAGACCTCCACCCTTATATTTGCTCTTGATGGCAGCCAGGCTGATGGATTCTTCACCCTCCTCATCCTCGTCATAGCGGTCTGGCTCCAGATACCCGGCATTCAGACCACGCTGATGCTGTTTCTCTCTCATGCGCCTCTGCTGGGATTCACGACGGATAGACGCACGTAATCTCTCTTCTTCTTTCTGCACAAACACACACAGACACAAAAGAAAAACAAAACTCTGTCACTGGAGGATTACACTGAATGAACACAGCCACATCCTAGTTTATCAGTCAACGTGGAGATAAAAATAGATGCATTTTATCCGAGTAATGAAAAAGGATTTAAGAACTAAACCTTATTGGATTCAATAAATCATTTTGTATATTAAATTTTAATCCAGTGTTCCCACACTTTTCACCAGTGATTTTTCATGATTTTCCCATGACCTCTCCAGTCAATCATAACCAGATAAGGATTTTTTTTTTTAAATCAACCATTTTCCAGAGATTGCTGGGGTTTGTCAGATACTAAACAGATATATTGTGAAATGTCCCAAAAACCTTTTTATTTTAAATATATTTTAAAGCAAAATTTATTCCTGTGAAGGATAAAGCTGAATTTTCAGCATCATTACTCCAGTCTTTAGTGTCACATGATCCTTCAGAAATCATTCTAATATGCTGATTTGCAACGCAAAACACATTTCTTATTATTAACAATGTTGAAAATAGTTGTGCTGCTTAATATTTTTTGTGAAAAACTGTGATACATTTTCAGGACTCTTTGATAAATAGAAAATTAAAATGAACAGAATTTTTTTGCAACAAAATAAAAGTGTTTACTTTTATTTTAGTAATTAGTATACTCATTTTTGCTCCTTTTAATGCATTCTTGCTGAATAAAATAATTATAAACTTACTGACAGCAAAATTTACAATGTAAATTCAGGCCCAGCTAAGTCATAAACAGGTCCAGACAGCATAAACACTATTTATGCATGATTATGATCTGTGAAAGCCACTTTCAATTAAACTTGTGAAATAATTTTATAGCTCTTCATTTACAAGAGAAATTATCCAGAGCACTGTCGCCACTTTAACTCCAGCAAGGCTGTCTGGTGTCTGGGTCTTTGGGACTGACTTATGGTTGTCCATCTGATATGAAATCTGGCTCTTTGGACATTAGACTTCTGGTCAGGAGGAGATAAATGAGAGAGAGGAAATAGATAAAAACATTTACAGTACTCCACTTTAGTTGTCGGACAATCTGTTTAGATAACACGGCTGAAATCATACACGCATAACCTGCTGCTGCCAAGATTTGCTGTGTGTGAGGAAACGTGCTGTGAGCCGAGATGGCCTGATCTTCACAGACTCCCATAAGTCTGTTATGTGTCCGCTGTCTTATGCAATAGCTTATCAGATATTTATGATGAGATTTTGTCAAATGAAATGACAAAAGCTGAGTCACTATGTGTAATGTTGTCCTTTAAGTTACAAAACATATTGGTGAAACTCCATAGAAGGACAGCTTTATGACCTAGTTTCCTCTTAAATCTCCAGGTTTTCAGGAAGAAGAGTTTTTTTTTATTATTAAGGAGGATTTAAGTTATGATGTAACCTTCGTCTGAAAACACACTGCATTTCTGCATTGATATGAATCCTGCAGAATTTTCCATCAGTCTCGGGCTAAACTCTAATCTCTTTGCTGAGTGAAATTTATGCATGTGTTTTACCTTTATCATCTCATTTCTCTGGGATTCTGGGTCTCTGCCGGCCATGGGCAGAATTCGGATCTTCTGTGTCTTTGAGCAGCGGTCAGCGAGAGAGAGGGTCATCTTCCTGTGTGTGGCGCTGTCTGTGGAGTGAGGTCTGCAAAGACATGCATATAATAATATTAAACCACTTTAAACAACATTTTAGAATTCTTACATATGCATGGGACTGGTGTACTTTTAAAAATCTGTCACACTGCAAAAAAGCTTAAAAAGGATTAAATATATATAAAAACGTGAAATATGCACTTTCCCTTATACATTCACAAGACCTAAATTTAAACCTAAAATCTTGCTGATGTGGGGAGAAAAAAATAAAATAAAAATCACTCATGTCAAACTTGAGAGACCCCTTCTGGTAGATTAGTGGCTGTTCAAGATCTCAACTGCTGATTTAACAAATAATCCATAGCTAAAATAAAATGTATTTGAGGTTATGGATGCTGATTGGTCAATACAGCATTCCAGTCATGATAAAACATGAAACACCAGTCACCAGCTACTGTGTAACACTACTCAGAACCCACAAAGTTCAACTATTAATCAACTAATTAATCTTAATAAAAACATTTATAGGACACTTTGTATCATTATTTTCATTATGTGGCAGCCCGTGGCCTTTAGCCAAATTTGAACTAATTTAGAGAGAGAGAGAGAGAGAGAGAGAGAGAGATTGTACATTAATCATTTCATATTTCCTTTTTTCAGTTTCATTTGAATTTAATAAATAAAAAATATAAGAATAAAATTAACAGTTTAGAAACAAACTGCCTTGCATTATAAAAATTGCCCCATTGCGCCACCTAGTGAAATATCACTACTACTAATACTATAACAGCTGTAGTGTGTGCACCTACTGAATCATATTTTGGAAACAAATTGGTAGCCATAAGTGAGGTAAATGTGACGGAAAAAAAAAAAAATCACCTAAAGTCTCCTTTTGGGGGTGTCTTTATTTGTAAAAATGGTATAAAAAAGTTATTTATTTATTTTTCGTTAATTATTATTTTTAAAAATGCAGTCTCTAACCAGTCTGTTATAGTTAGGGTCTAGGTTAGGTTATAATATTTATAACTAGCTACAACAGAAGTCTATGTAATGTCACTGTTTATATAACTAAAAGTGAGTGAGTGAGTGAGTGAGTGAGTGAGTGAGTGAGTGTGTGTGAGTGTGTGTGTGTGTGCGTGTGTGTGTGTGTGTGTGTGTGTGTGTGTACCTACTTAACCATATTTTGGGGACAAATTTGTACCCAAAAGTGAGGTAAACCTGACAAAATCTCCAAAAACCTCCCTTTGGGGACGTCCTCATTTGTAAAACAGGTTTAAAAATAAACTAAAAGTTTTTTTGAAATTGTAAAAATGCACAAAGTTTCCTGTAAGGGGTAGGGTTAGGTGTAGGGTTGGTGTAGGGCAATAGCACATACAGTTTGTACGGTATAAAAACCATTACACCTATGGAATGTCCCCATTTGGATAGCTAAGTAACATGTGTGTGTGTATGTGTGTGTGTGTGTGTGTGTGTGTGTGAGAGAGAGTGTGAGTGTGAGCGAGAGAGAGAGAGAGAGAGAGAGAGAGAGACGCACACCTGAAGGTGAGTTTGGTCTTGAACACAGCCTGACCCTGCAGTCCTGTACCCTGGCGGATGAACAGGTGGTTGTGGTCTCCCTGCAGTGGAGCTTTATACACGTCAAACACCTCATTCCCCAGGTGCAGAGACATGCTGCAGAACAAGAGTAAGGCTGATTTCCATATCTTTGCTTCATTATACCTTAAGAACATTACTCAGCACTTCAACACTAAAATCTGCATGCGTATCCTCACCTGCCATCTGACCATTTAACGATTCGGGCATTGCTCTCCTTGATTTCACTGCCCTCCTCATCACGCCGAGAGCGCCACCTGATGGTGTTCTCCACCTTCAGTTTCAGACGGGTCCGTCCTTCCTCATCTAACATCTCTTCATCCTCAAACTCATCCTCGTAGTACTGAGGGTCAAACGGCCTATGGAGAGACAGTGAGGAAGGATACAGACAGTCAGATAACTGTTTTGATGAAGCATTTAGCAACTTCTTCAGTTTTCCAGGAGACATTCACACACCTGGGCTCCACACTGAGAAAGTTGGGTAATTTGACGAAGTAGAGCTCACTGCCCAGATCTGTGCTGACTTTAGGAATCTCCACTTCGATCCTTGTCTCTGGAGCCGGCTCCTCCTCGGGCTGATCTCCCTCCAGACCGTCCTCAGCATCCTCCTGTTCATTCAGTTCAGATCAGTCAGGTGTTTGACAATTTTCATTCTCTCTTTCTAATTCTTATAAATCTAAATTAGGACTATTTTGGGAGACAGAAACAGGGATGCAACTTCATCAGAGGTGAAAAAGGTGACAAAATGATCACAATGTAATTATTATTTATTAAATTTTTATTTTAAATTAAAAAATAAAAATAAAGAAACATATTACTATAGCAATAATGCTATTGTACTGTAAAAAAATAACAGTAATCATTTTATTTTGGAGAACAGTAAAATTACAGGTCACACTTTATATTAGGTGGCCTTAACTACTATGTACTTACTTCAGAAAATAAGTACAATGTACTTATTGTGGTCATATTGTTTTGCAAAACACTTTTGCTGCTATTGAGATGGGATATGGGTAAGGTTAGGCCCAGGTTTGGTGGTATGGGTAGGTTTAAGGGTGGGTTAAGGTGTGAGGGATGGGTCAACATGTAATTATAAATGTAATTACAGAAATTAATTACAGATGTATTTACATATAGGTATTTAAAAAAATATAAGTACAATGTAAAAACATGTATGTACACAATAAATGCACTGTATCAAATGATTAATCTAAATGTAAGTACATAGTAGTTAAGGCCACCTAATATAAAGTGGTACCAAATTACAATAGTAATATTCACAGCTATAATAATTTATTTGCTTTTAAACAGTAAAACATAGCACTACTAGTTGACGTGAATTGCATTTTCAAAGGTGCATTTTAAGTGACCCTTGAAAGACCTACTGAAGAGATTAACTTTGTGTTAAGCAGCATTAAACCAAGCCACTCCAGACGATGCAAACACCAGATCATGAGCTGCTCACATGTAAATGAAGCTGCACTTCAAGCACAAAACTCTTTCGTTTTGCTTTTTTTGATTCTCATATCATTGCCTGTGACTCCTTGCAAACTCCTAAGATCTACACAGATGACCCATCTGGACTAAAAATAGCAACATGTTTGCATCCCTGAAGAAGAAGTGTAGAATACAATGCATTAAATTTTATCTTTTACCTTTGTTTGTAATTTATTACTTTATTCTTAAAGGTGACATATCATGCCCCTTTTTACAATATGTAATATAAGTCTCAGGGGTCCCCAGAATGTAACTGTGAAGTTTCAGCTCAAAATACCCCACAGATCATTTATTATATCATTTTGAAAATGCCTATTTTGAGTGGAAGCAGAAACACGCTATATTAGAGCATGTGTCTTTAAATGCAAATGAGCTGCTGCTCCCAGCCCCCTTTTCCAGAAGAGAGCTGTGCCATTACAGCTCGTACCTGCTAAAAACATCTGTTTTGGTTCTGATTACCATGTTTATTGCGCTGAAATCATGCGTTTTAAACCATATTAGTTTAAACTTCTGATATACGGTTTTCTGAGTGCACACATCCGAAGCACACGGACAGAAAGCGGCTGTCACAGCATGTGAGTACTAAGTAAGTTCTCATTCACACACAAGTTTACGTTAAAAACACGCGTAAGTTACAAACAGTCGGTTATGACTGTGAAGGTAAACAGCTGGGAACTAAATCGCATGTTTATTTTAGATCCGTGTGACAGCAGCAATATACAGTAAATAAATCAATAAATCCACTGCTCTGTTGTCTCCTCTGAGGCTGGGACTGTAAACAGTGTTCTGTGATCGTCTGTGCAGCTAAAGGCAGAACAGTTAGCATGTTTTGCTCAAACTTTCGCCATGGCATTAGAACTGGTACACTGTTGTCGCTTGCGAAATAATATTATAATGAGATCCCTTTGCAACGTCACTAGGGGAGCGAGATCAGACGCACTCGTTTTTTCAGACGCTTGCAGAAAAGGCTTACCAAAACAAAGATACTGGGTTAATCTTTTTCACGTTTCCTTGGTTGGTAGATGCACCTGGGACCTGATTATAAAATTTAAAACCTGGAAAAGTCAGATTTTCATGATATGTCACCTTTAATTGGTATCAATAATTGCGAAAATTGCGATCTTCATATGAAAAAATATCATGAAATATGTTGATCATATTGCCCACCTTTAATTGTACTAAACAATCATTACTATGTTTTTTGCCATAATCGAGTAGCCCTAATAGATATTACTTGTCCTAATGGACGAATCATTTGTGGTCAGATCAGATTTATTTTCCTGTTCAGACAGCAGTTTCTTTTGCTGGCACATCCAGATTGGTAAGTAATGATAACAAATGTAAGCACAGTGCAAAAAAAAAAAAAAAAAAAAAAGTTACAGCATAAAAACTGAAATATGTTAAAGTCTTCATGTCACAACACCAGAGGTGCAATAATGAAAATCTAAATTTTAATCATATGGTAACACTTTAGTATAGGGACCAATTCTCACTATTAAAGGGATAGTTCACTTTGAAATTAAAATTTGATATCTATCAGCTTACCCCAAGGGCATCCAAGATGTAGGTGTCTTTTTTTTCTTCAGTAGATCCAATTTTGATATTTTTAGGTCAAACCGTTCTAGTCTGTCAGTCATATAATGGCAGGTATAGGTCACTGTCTCTATAAGAGGGAAAAAGAACATGCACAAATTAAACCAAATTAAATCCAAATTAAACAATTCCCCATTGTAATTACACATTGATGGCCTAAGACACGAAACGAGCGGTTTGTGTGAGAAAACGAACAGGATTTATATAGTTTTTTTACCTCTTGTACACAACCATGTCCAAGTGATCTGAGTGCGCGCACGCATCCGGTGTGTGACGTGTGCGCGCACTCTGGCTTAGTCTGCGCAAGCGCCGGAAAGCGCCGGAAGTGATCTCTCGCGCCAGAGCGCGCGCACACACGTCACACACCGGATGCGTGCGCGCACTCAGATCACTTGGACATGGTTGTGTACAAGAGGTAAAAAACTATATAAATACTGTTCGCTTTCTCACACACACCGCTCAGCTCTCAGGTCTTCGGCCATCAATGTAATAACGATGGGAAATTGTTTAATTTGATTTAGTTTACAATTTGTGCATGTTCTTTTCCCTATAGCAAACGACAGTACCCACCTGCCATTATATGACTGACAGACTAGAACGGTTTGACCTAAAAATATCAAAATTGGATCTACTGAAGAAAAAAAGACACCTACATCTTGGATGCCCTTGGGGTAAGCTGATAGATATCAAATTTTAATTTCAAAGTGAACTATCCCTTTAACTAGCTGCTTTTTAGCTTGCCTATTATTAACATATTGGCTGTTTCTTAGTGCTTACAAAACACATCTTCTGCATGACCATATTCTACATTCCTAATCCTACCCAATACCTAAACTTAAAAACTACCTTACTAATAAGCGGCAAACTGGGAGTTTATTGAGGCAGAAGTCATAGTTAATGGTTTGTTAATAGCGAGAATTGGACCTTAAAATAAAGTGTGACCAATCATATTTCAAAACAAGCAAAAAAGGTGGCTTGGCGCAGCCATGAGAAAATGAAAATTCTGAGGTTGTGTATGCAAATGTCTCACCATTGGTTGCCCAGGTGTGGGAGGTTTCTCTGCATCGCTGTCTGATGAAATATCATCTGCTTCCCCGAACAGATCATTTGCTGCGGGCTTCTTACCTACACACACACACACACGCGCACACACACACACAAAGAGTTTAAAAGAGCTGCTTTGTGTATATGACAGTGTGTTTCAACATAACAATCCTCTGTCACTCACTCTGTGTATCAGGGTCAGAATCTGAGTCAGAATCAGAAGCTATTTTTTTCTTTTTCTTGCGAGTGAATTCCTCCTCGCTGTCACTGCCCTTCATCGACTCTGAAATAAATGACCACAAACACAAAGATTTGTTAAAATAAACAGGTTATAGATCTATTTTTAATCAATAACAGGTGTTGCCTGAGAACTTTAGTAAAAAAGTAATATATTAAAAATACATTTATTTCATACCAAGTCTCTTGGTTTCTGACATATCACTCGAGACTTACTGATATAAAAATTATAATTAAATTTATATATTTGTGCACAATGCACATTTCTTAATATTAAGCCTAAAATGTGTTTTAATGTCATTATTGATGAGGAGTGTATGATCTTTGAATAATATTGGTCTTTAAATGCAAGATATTTAAAGTGTACCTAAAGTACACTTGCAATAGTTCCACTTTAGCACAATCAAATATACTTCAGTATATCTTCAGTTGGGCTTCAGCACTACTTCTGCACAGTTAAAATGCATTAAGTACAAAATGAGTTGTTCCAATTTAGCAGACTTTAAGTATACCAGTTTAGTATACTAAAAGTACAATTACAGGGTATTTTTATTAAGTGCATAATCATGTAAATGCATTTGTAGTATACTTGGCATGAAATAAATGTATTTCAAATACATTTTAGTATATTTATTTTTCTCTAGGGAAGGGAGTTCTTCATTTTTTGCCACAAATACATTGGGTCTAATTCACTAATAATTGTGGAGATTATTCGTATTTATACGCACAAGAGAACCTCTCATGAAAAATGTCACAACATATGCATATACACACAGGAATTTCTTCTTCTATATACATATCATTCCAATATACCTCACCTGATTTTTGTCTCTCCCCTTCAGAATGGTCAGAATGATCCCTCTCATCATCTGAGTTTTGCTGTTTGTCCTCATCCTCTGATTGGTCACTTTTTCCACCCCACTTCTCATCTCCAGAATGGACGTCTTTCCCTGATCCCTCTCCATCTGAATGAGGTGTGCCAGGATCTGAATGTCCACTTCCTGCTTCTGAGCGTGGGCTGCCCATATCTGACCCTGGACTTCCACTTCCTCTGTCAGACCTGTGGCTTCCCACTCCTGAGGCTGGACTCCCCACATCTGATATGTGGCCCCTCTCATCATCATCATCATCCTCCTCTTCGTGATGGCCCTCTGACCCACTGTGTTCGTTGTCCGAGTGCATACTCGCATCTGATTGGTTGCCGGATCGTTCTGATTGGCTGCCGCTGTGCTGGCTTCCGCTGTGCTGGCTTCCACGCTCGTCTTCACTGTCGTCTCCAAACAGTTCTTTATTGCTTGGCTTTCCACCATCTTCATCTTCGTCATGATCTCTGTCACTCTCGCTGCCAGAGGCGTTGCTGGCAGATCTGGGTCTCTCATGCTCCGAATCAGAGCCAGAACCAGAGCCGGAATCTGGATGAAACACATCAACATACATTAGTTTACTAACTTATTTAGCATATGCTTTTATCCAAACTGACTTAAAGCACACTTTAGTTTAACTTCATTATACATGAAACACAGACCATAAAACTGTATAAATAGAGTAGAGCTGCACGGAATGAATCATAGAAATTGTACAATTGTGTATTCATTCTAATTAACCCTATAAAGCCTTAAGCCTACTATCATAACATAAAATACTAGGCCTCCGAATAATTTGGGCCAGTGTGTGTGTTTTTTTTTTTTTCCTTCCACAAGTAAGAGCTCCATATTCTCCTATGTTAAACAATACGAACCATAAAAGCTGAATGTATCAAATATGCATATCTTTTTAAAAGATTTAAAAAAATAATAAAAAATTTTAGTCTAAAAGTTTGATAAACTGCTCCATAAAGGTAATGATATTTACATAGGTGATCTGGTCATATTGATAAAATGTGATGAAAAAATGTGTGCAGCGCTGAAAGACTGATCGTCTTACAACTGCACATATCATTAAATGAGTGCTCATCTGATAGAAACATAGCTGATTAACACATAAATGAAACACATCTTCGTTCATTAATGCAGTAATGCAAATCTAAAGTACCTCTTTGCTCATTGTCGCTATCTCCATCACTACCGAAAAGCTCGTCCATGTCCGCCATTCTAACCGGCTGTAAATAATGATCAACATCCGGGTGAAAGTTTATACACTAAAAGCGTAACGCTTTATAAAATAAAAGCCCTGCTGATTTTTTGTATAAAGTAAAAGCCCTGGAGATATTCTATGCAGACAAAAGCTTCTTGCATGCAGTGAACCATTAGGTTCGTTTGAGATGCCAAAGCAGACGAGAGCAGGCGGCTGCAGTCAGAGAGTGAAATAAAGTGCAGTGGTTTTATATGAAAAAAAAAACAAAGGACAAGACACCCAAAGTAGGCCTACAGGTGATTTATTTTGCCGCCATAAGGCGTTTTTTCCCCATTCATTTTAAGTTTAATATGACACATATTTTACTTTTTCCCCTTTTGTTTTTAAACCAGGAGTATAAAATGGCTCAAAAATGAAAAATAAGAACATTACAATAAATAATATACATAGTAACTGTTCTCATTTTTTTAAATAATTGCAACCTGTACATATCTTTTAACATCTCTAATCTGGTTTTTCATTAATTCAACACAATTTTGTTTATTATTCAACGCAGCTTTCATGTATAACGCAAAATAATAATAATAAAGTCTTCAATAAATTCTTATTAAGACACATTTTGTGATGAACAGACTGAAATAAAACACTCTCAGATCAGATCATCAATGATTTAATCGGACATCCAAATCAAATCTGGCAAATAGGCATAGCCTCCTGTCATGATCTTGGTTAGGCTAAAGGATAAAGGAGGTACATTCTATTTTTGATTTATACTTAAGTGACACCCACTCTTCAGTGATTTAGAACATTTATGTTGGCATGTTCATCACAGCAAAAATATTATAAAGCTTTAGAAGACTTATTATACAGTGCACATGCCATATCAACCATTTTTGTGAAGTTTATGGCGATTTTCCTGTTTCTGGAGCACAGAATATTATCCCAAAAATCATGATAATGATCACAGGATCAGGGATGTATGGAACATTTGAGTAGCCTCTCTGTAATAGCCCATAGCTGGCAGCCTGTAGCTCTTGAATGGTTACCCATGCAGTAAAGCGTAAAGCTAAGCAGGGTTGTACCTGCATGGGAGACCTTCTAAATGCTATGTTCATTAAAATAATTGTAATTTGCTGAAAATTTCCTTAGCCTCAGGTCATCCATGATGTAGATGATTTTGTTCCTTAATCAGAACAGATTTGGAGAAATTTAGCATTATATCAGTGGCTCACCAATGGATAAAAAAGATAAGAGTAGAAGCGAAGTAGCAGAACATAGTTAGTTACTATTCTTTATCCCTGTGTCTGTCATCATTCACACACTGTTGAAAAAGTACCTGGCGCTGATATTTTCTGATGACTGATAAACATGATGTAATGATGGCTTCAGGGTAAAAGAAAAAGGCCTTGTCCATCACTGTGTGACATGGATGGACTTCTGCCATTATTCAAAACAACATAAGGTTATTAAATTAACTAATAAGTTATTAAATAAGTGGACATAATCTATAACAGTAGGCATATTCATAAAAGTACTTCTGATTCAGATTAAGGATAAATAGTTCATTGTTAATGCAATGTGTTTTTTATTAGTTAGCATTTTTTCACTAATCATCTGACATTCTAAATGAAGCAAAATCTTTGCTGAGTCTATTATACAATATAGAGCGTAGTTTCTCCTTGAAGAATGCTTTGAAATACCTCATCTCTCTCTCTCTTCGTATTTTATTTCAGGTGGATGAGATGTGGGTGACACGTCATTCAGCAGTGTGTGCACTGATCTGACCAGTTTCTCTACAGGTCTCCACAGGTATCTTATTGCTTGCTGATCTTTGTAGAGGAATGATTTGTAAAAATACTCAATAAATAAAATAAAATAAAATACTCACAAAGAATAATTGATATATATCTGAACATAAGCACCTGAGCAATTCTCATTTAATAATATAGCTACTTTCTAATTGTAATAATTTACTTATTAACAAAAAACTCAGAGCAAGAAAATGTAATAATTCAGATAAGCCAATGAATATCTAAAACAATCAAATACTCAATAATCAATAATTCAATTTAAATAATGACACAATCACGCGGAAAACAATGACGCCACCTGTGGACTTCATATCCCATGCTCCGTTGTACCTCTAAAATTCTACATTCTCTGATTAGTTGCGTGTTACCAGTAGGCGGGAACTGTGGTTTATGGGAGTGTTCTTACATTCTGATTGGCTGTTGTGGATGTCGATCATCAGGGCATTTCTAGTGTCTGGTTTCCTGTGTTACCGCCCTTGGGCTGAGACAGAGAAGACGGGTGCGGGAATTTTTTTTGCTTTCCGAACAGGAATTGGTCAATAAAGGGTAAAACGCTTGCAGGAATTTCACTAAGGTAAGAAATATATTTCGTCCTCTGTCAGTGTGCGGTTAATATTAAGATAGAGGTCCTAAATGTAGAGGTTTGTGTAGTTCAGGGGTTAGGTGGCTAAGCGCTCGAGCGCTGATATCCGTATGAGCGGGAGCAGATGGGCCAACAGTTTACGATATTATAATTATCAAAAAATATCAAATGACCTCATAATTATAGCACACTGAGCCCATTATATATACTCATTTATATATTGAACCAGATACATTATTAAAACTGATTAACACATACTTCAATGTTTTTTTATAAGGTAACACTCGAGTCCATATGTGATATGGACATCCATCATAGTAAATCATGTAAGTTAACTGTCAGAAGAGCTTTATAGAAATTTGATTCAGTCATAGCTGAATTACAATATATTTGGACTACATCTCTCAGTGCGTACATCTTAATACATTATTTATGACTTACTGTATTAGAAATTTTGATCGTTATTAAAAATGCGTTGTGTAAATGTAGTTTTTCCTTTTTGGCCATATCTGTGTGATTGTAATAATTTTGTTGTACATTTTCCTTTTTTACATTATTTAGTTTAGCAATGTAAATTCTGCATGGAATCCGTTTAGAAGCGTTGCAAACGCTACTCTTTATTAGAACATGCACGCCCTGGTGCTGATGCTAATGCAAACCTCGCACAGGTCAGTTGTATGTTAAAGTGACCCGTTGTTGTTATTATTATTATAATTATGCTGTCTCGCGCAGAACGGGCGCAGCTATGAGCCTGAGTTCTCGTTATAACGGGTGTGGTCTCCACCCGGGGCGTGACTCTGCGTGTCTTTACATAACTGACTCATGGGATTTAATGCACAATATAGTATAACGCAATATAGAGCACTGTTTATAAAGGCACTGTGTGTGAGGGAATCAAAACTATTCCCAAACGAGCATGTTCTGCATTCAGAGATGATGATGGATGGTTTATTGGACATCTAACGTTATCTATCTATCTATCTATCTATCTATCTAACAGACTGGTACAGCTCTTCAGTTCAATTCAGATTTATTGCTGTAGCTCTTTTCACGATGCACAACTGAGGTCAAATTTTAAATAGATGAGAGCTGACATGAGATCGGCCTAGCACTACAACAGTTTGAAGGATCTGTGTAAGAACACCCCCTGAAGGTAGGACATTTGTTTGTAATGAATTTTTCCCCTCCTGAAATGGCACTTTAAAGAGCACTTGTCTCGAGTAATGGTTGCTAGATGTACCTCTTACACAATAAACATTTCAAAACCCACCCTCCATCTGGGTTCCATAAGCCTTGGTCTCTGTCTCTCAGAGGAAGTGATGGATGAGAAAGAACCGAAGAAAAGATTCTCAATGTTGTCACTCTCAGGAGTCCAGCTAATTTTAGCTTTTTTCTTTTTCTAGATTAATGAAGCAGATCTTCTCTCACTTCCTCTTTTAAGTTTAATTTGAGTTTTATTGAGTTCACACTGAACCCATACTGATAACATTAAGTCAGTTACACACACTACCTTACAAAATATTTTTTTTTTTACCTTTTTCTTAGCTAAATTAATACTTCAAATCAGCAACAATGCATTAAATTGTCTAAAGTGACAGTAAATACATTCATAATGTTTAATGTATAATAATAATAATAATTTTTAAATGCTGTTCTTTCAAACTTTTTATTTATCAAAGAATCCTGAAAAAATTATGGTAAGCTGCTCGACTGATTTCAGTATTGGTAATAATAATTAATGTTTCTTGATCACCATATCAGATGATACTAAGAAAAAAAACCCAGCTATGATATTACAGGAATAATTAAAATGTATTTAATATTCATTTTAATATGTATTAAAATATAAAAGTTTTTTGAATTTAAATAGCCTAGTTTGTCAAATTTTAAGAATATTTTACAATATTGTAGTTTTATTTTATTTTATTTTATTTTATTTTATTTATTTATTTATTGGATTAAAGAAATGCCGTTATGGTGAAAAGATACTTTTTTCAGAAACATTAAAAATTTTACAGACCACAAATTTTTGAATGGTAGTGTATGTCATATTAGGTTTTAAAAGTAACGATCATAAAGTTTGTATAAAAAAGACTTTTTGAAGATTGAACTTAACTCATTTTAATCGATATTAATAATAAACACACACGCACGCACGCACGCACAACTTTATTCGGAGCTTCACTGATGTGTTGCTTGTGTGTGTTGTGGTTGTGTGACCTTTTGCCCTGTGTCTTTTCAGCGTTGTTATGGATTTGTCCCGTAATGCACTTACAGCAGACAGCAGAGGAAGTAGCAGTACTGGCTTTCTCTGTATTTTGTCTGTCTGTCGGATTAAGAGGTGTTGATAAGGTTTGTCTGACAGACAGCCACAGAGAATAACTAAAATTACTAGATTTTACAGTTTCCAATGAATGCTTCAAAAGTCTCAGCCTTGATGGTTCCCTTTAATAGTTGCTTAGACTTTCAGAAGATCACACCCCAGCACCTCTAAGCTAATTATGGTTTTATCATAGTCCGCAAGGAGAAAAAAAAAAAAAAAAACGCAAGTCACAATTACAGGTATTGATTACTGCAGCAAAGTTTAGTATCTAGGGTTAGGGCTTTGTTCAAATTCCCAACACCAATATGAGTATATTAGCAAGAACTACTTAGTTTTTATAGCTTCTCTGTGTAGGACAACCCGTTCTATCCATTTAAAGCAGGAAAACTCTTAAAAGTTGGTAATTTTTGCGATCCTTTGAAACATGCAAAACTCTAAAACTCCTCATTCTGTGTCATTTTGTATTGGGACGTGTTCAGGAAAAGGAAAGAGGCTTGTGGTTAAGGATCTTGGCTGGTTGCAGGTTTGATCTAAGGGGCAGCCCAGGATCAGAAGAGCTACTGAATTTGTTCCAGTTTTAGCACCATTTAACCCTTAAGCCACTTTAACTCCTGTTTTCTCCTGGTTCAACTGTTCCTGCAGTAACAAACACTGTGAGTGAATCCTTCAAATCTGCTGCTGTAGTGCATAACTTCCACAATACAGCGTTGGCTTGTTAAATTGGAAGTTAATAGGAATATTATGGATCTTTACCCCATGAGGGTCTTACACACTTCACCTTAAGACCGAGCGTTAAGCTGACGCCAATCCTACTGAGAAGCCCAATGGCATTTTACTGGATTTACCATGGATTTTTCTTAGTCTTAGAGAAAGTCTAATTTGCTTAGCCATTAAGTACTCATAAGTTAGACTGAGTTGAACAAAGTCTCGCTGTGAATTGTTGAGTTTGGCTTAATGTTCAGAGCTCTGCATTTAAAACCCTTCTTCATGAAAAACACTGCTATTTCATTGATGGATCAGCACGCAGCTTGATTTCACTCTCGGCTTTGGCACAAGCGCCGGTGCAAAAGAACTCCCTCCAACAGTAATACAGTATTTTATTCTCATGCAACAGTCCAGTTCAGTGCTTTTCTTCACCTTCACATTAACTATAAATTCTTAAACATTGACTGCTCTGTTCAGTGTGATTAGTCAGTCAGAATAGCTCAAGTAAATGAGCTGTAATCAAAACAAAGAAATGCTTTAATCGCAGGTGCTGTGAATAAACTGTAATCTTGTGCTGTGGCATTTCCCAGGGATTGACATTACATACTTTGGCAGCATCTAATTAGTCTTTAGTATGCACTATTTTCGGTCACCAAGTTGTGGGCCAGAAATGACAGTTTGTTCATGAATTGGCAAATAAATGACATCAGCTTTTCCTGGAGTATTTTTGGCTGCTGGAATTTCCTTGCGTTTTATGGGTCTGATGGCTGACTTGAGCTGGCAGGGCTTGATTTAGGCTTCCCTATATAAAACCACAACCTTGAAGTCACAATTTGCAAACCAAAAATCAAGACTCCTTGTGTTTTGAGTACGTGTCTAATCTGTGTGTGTTGGACCTGACCCTAACCAGTGTTATTACAGTAAACACAGGCTTGCTAGTCAGCTAGTCCTTCAGACAACACACCAACTAGTAGATTTTGAAAATATGTAGTTTTGCTCATCCCCTGAAGTTATATACAGTACACTTACTGCAGCGACAGTGAAAGACAGTGAGAGAGTTCCACTCAGGAGTATAGCAGTGATGATTATGATTCATATCTTTATTGAAACACTGCAGCTTGATGAAGTAGCTGAGGAATTTGGGGTTGGTGCTGTTCTGCAGGGGAGTGAAGTTCAAAGGTCAAAGAGTTTCCAGATGGGAATGAGATGTTGCAAAATTAAGTTCCAGCCTGAGGTTAAAGATCATGAGGGGGGAACAGCTGTCTGATATCAAACAGAGGACATGTAGGATCAGTTCAGTAGTCTCTCTCTCTCTCTCTCTCTCTCTCTCTCTCTCTCTCTTTCTCATTGATTAGTGGAAAAATCAGCTTGTTTGTAAAGTTAGTTATGTAATGTTAGTCTGTAAGTGTTTGTACTTGCTATTACAAGATATAGAGTGAATTTGCATTTTTAGTCAGTCCATCTGTCATTTTTTTAACGCATTGGTCTGAATAGACAAATAGACTGGTCATGTCCATGTTTAGCCTCATGCTGTGGTCACACTAGACTTTAGGCATAGAAAAAAAAATATAGACATTAATATTACATCAAACTTATCCAACTAATCCAACTTACAACCAAAACATAAAAATATTTTGTCTAGCTCAGTTTCACAAGGCTTAAACCTAGTCCCAGACTAAAATGCATATTTTAGTCTTAACTGGAAGCAGCTTGCTATGACATATCTTAAAATATGTCAGTGCGACTGATTTGTATCAAGATGCCCACCTGTAATGTTTTATAGGTTTTTGCATTGTTGCATTCTAAAATCTGTCAAAAAATATTTTGTAACGTAAGTACTGAAGTTTGTTGAACTTCATATATGCATCACATTAGTGTATTTTTGACCAGAATTATCCTTTCGCATTTACCAGACAATGAATGAATTTTTCTGTGTCGCAGGCATTTAATCAAACTGGACTGCAGTCTCTCTCTGACGGACAGTGTGAATCATGGCTCTTCCGTTTAAGAAAGATCTGGAGAAGTATAAGGAGATCGATGAGGATGAGATTCTGAACAAGCTGTCAGAGGAGGAGCTCAAGCAACTGGAGAGTGCTCTAGAGGAGATCGACCCCGAGGTGAGACACGCAGGCACCTTTCTTTACACTTTCAAATGAGCAAAGGCAATTGTAAACTCATGAATGTCTCTCTCCAGTTCTTTTTTTCTGATGATCATTATTATAGCAGATATAGATTGAGATATACCAGATCAAACTGCTAGAAAGAAGATATCAGTTATTAAAGAAAAATATCTGTATGACTTACTTTGTTCTGTGTAACATAAAAGAAAATATTTTTAAGAATATTGGTATGCAGTTTTGGTGACCATTGACACTGAATGGACAGGCTAAGAATTTTCATTTTTTGGTCAACTATCCCTTTAAGCACATGCAAAATAAAAGTGTGGAAAATCAGTCCTAAAGATGGAAAATTAATAATAAGTTGTATGTAGTGCAAAAAGGCTCAGAAAAACCAGACACAAAAAATCACCCTGTCATTCCTGGTAATTCACTGATGACAAAGTTATGATGTAATTCACAATGTTGTCATTGTAATAATTGGTGTAATCATATGTAATTCTGAACTGCAACGATAAAGCGTTGCTAAAGTAAAATCACTTGTTTATCAAACTGTTGAAAATGGCCATTTCCAAATCTGCCTTGAGGAGTTTCTGTTATGACCTCTCATAAACAACTCTGTGTCTGTTTGTTTATGAGTAAACAGAGCTCAAGTTTGCTTCCAAACACAAGAGCTTCCTCTTAAAAAAATATCTCAGCAGCTTTTCCTATTAAGCAAAAATTATTTAGTAAACAACACAATTTTGCCCTTTAGTATTCAGGTTCAGATTTGCCTATCATCATTACCAAGCTAATGCAACTGATAGTTATGATTTACTTTAAAAAGTAAGCAATTAATTGGGTGTAACTTTGCATGAAATTTCTGAGATATAAAAGTTTCATAGTATAACTGGTACAACATCTGTTCTGAATCCATTTTCCAGAATGCTTTGCTGCCAGCCGGACTCAGGCAGAAGGACCAGACCTCAAAATCAGCCACTGGTCCTTTTAACCGTGAAAAACTGCTGCAGTATCTGGAGAAGGAGGCTATGGACTGTAAAGACAGAGATGATTACGTCCCCTTCACTGGAGAGAAGAAAGGTACAAGGATGATCTGTTTGATATTTGATAAAGCAGTAGACATTAGCAGAAACGCCACTAAAATATCCCAGCTCTCATTCTGATGGGATTGAATGGGAGGAGGCATAAAGGTTCAGGTACTGAAGATTGGATAAGTTAAATCTCATTTTAATAGAATTTCTTTGAGTAAATCAGTAGGAATTTTAATAGTACGCCACAGTTTAGAAGAATCAGTGTGATTTGAAGATCTAGATTTTAAAACAACACTGTACTTAAGTACAGTAAATACAATACTGTAATTCACACAAATATGTAAAAACATGTCACATACTCATCCCCATGTTATTTTAGACACTTATGATTTCATTTCCTTCCAGGAGCACAAAAGATGTTTAGTAGAGTAGTTATAGTAGATAGTTGTTATTTTTGCAACAAAAGAAACAATTGGCCTAGGAGCTGCCTTAAAATGAAGCAGACTTAATTTTAAAATGTCATGTTGTTCTTATTTTGGGGAGATGCCAACCTCTGCTGCTCTACCATTGGAGAAAGCAACTGTCAACTTTGATCAGATGTGCCTTGATAAAGAGTCACATAATAGCCTTTGACGTCATTGAATCGCTGGCAGAGTTGTATGTCAGTCGATCACCATAGAAATGAATGAGACATGCCATACACTGAATCCTAGCTGTTGCAAAATTGTCAGTGATTTCTCTAAAACAAATTTTTTGTTCAGTGTAAACTTCAAAAATAGATAAGTCCTAAATGAATATCTAATGGCAAACATGTTGAAGATTAGCCGACATGTTGTTGATTATTTAAGTGATAAGTTATTTCCTCAAAAGGTTTATACAATGTGAAGCCTCTTCTCCTTTGACATCAATTAAAAAAACAGCCTGTTGTCATCTTCCTGTTGTTGCCACAGCTTTACGCTTATTTTTGCTAACCTTCTCTGGATGCTCTTGTTAAGATATGTTTATGGTTCTTTACCTCCTTTTGGAGCTTTAACGTATATGTCACTATCCTTTTTTGCTTATATGGAAAAGAACAAGTCCTGCAGGTTTGCTGAGTAAATAAATGACAGAATTTTCATTTTTTGGGTGAACCGTTCCTGTTATGCTGGTTGGTTTATCAGCATTGGCTGCATCCAAACTTGCATGTTCGCTGAGGGTTCTTGTTTTGAATAAGTACCTACTTTGCAAACTTTGTTGTACATGGTATGAATGCAATCTGGACATACTGCATACATCATGTTGTTATTGTCATGTGACCTATGGCGTCACTTCACAGCCACTCACAACTCCTCTCCAGTGCCTCCTAATGGGATAGTAAAGAGTTGATTGGATGTACACTTTAGAATCTCGCCAGAAGTCGTAGGTCATCCAGGTACTTTTTTCCTACAGTTAATGTGAATTCAGACATGCTACTCTTTTCACATACTGTTTTTCATCTACTATATAGTAGGGAAGTAAAGATTCATCCATTGAGGGGATTGAGCATGCAAGGGAGTGGTGTTTCTAATGTGTTGGCTTTGATCTGATTGCTGTGGTTTTGCACAAGTTTTCAGAGCTTTTGTCATAATTGTCACTCACTGCTTAGGCTGTGTGTGATCCTTCCATGTCCTCCTGCTGTGTGTGTGTCTGAGTGAGAGTGCTGTATCAGCTCCTGTAGTGATTGAGACACTGCTGTCTCTGCAGGTATGATTAATTAATACCATCTGTTCTTACATAACCATACACACACTATGGCTCGGATGCTCCATATCTGTCTGCGTGTATGTGGGATTACCTGTGTGTGTGTTGGCTCAGCATGTGAGTGTCCCACCCAGTATATATTGTACACACTGATTTTTATCTACTGAAGTTGCTGAGGAATGCTGATGCACAGGGTCATGATGCAGGTAGTGTTTGGAGGAACAGGATCTTTAATAATGAATGATATTGTCTGACCGTAATGCTGAAAGCTTAGCTCTGTATGTGTGCATGTAGATTGAAGGCCCGTTCAACAAAACAAATATTCGGTGCGATTAAAGTATTAACAAAATCCAGTTCTTTAAATAATTCTGAATCCAATTTAGATTATTAAAATAAATTGGTAAACATGACATGACAATGAATACACAACTCTCACATTACGGGCTATATTTAATATCACTTTGTTATTAATCCTTCCAGGCAGTTTCCTCATAGGTCTATGTATCTTTAATTAAAATAATGTAGAACACCTCCGGTACAACCTCCGAATAGTGTTCCTGCAAGCATGTTGTTTGTTAATTGGGATTCCTTCTAATTCTATCAACAAACAGGTAGGGCTGTGACGGTCACCGTGACAACCGCGTCACCGCGGTGGTCCATTGCCACCGGCAGTAGTGCATGTGACGTCACACACTCTATAACAAGCATAATACAAAGTTTTGTATACAAGTGTAATAATAGTAACAGTTGCAGATTGTTTTATTTAGACTATAAATCTGTGCTAATTCACAAATTACCTCAAACGCCATGCACGGCGTTTCCTTTAGATTGGCAGGTTTGAGCGCAGGAAAATACAGTTTATTCTGCATTCAGCAAATTTATTTCGTGATGAGCAATGGACCTTGTTGGGAAACGAAATACTACATCGCCAATCTGGAATCATTTCCATTCATGTCACCCATCTGCGTTTGTAAGTGTCTTCAAGTTCACGTGATCGTAAACACCTGGCTGGTCAGGTTTGTATTGGTAAGGCTTTCTCCAAACTGGCCAAATACGAACGAGACAGCTGTAAATGGAAGATGCTAAGAAGAAATGTGGCAACATACGCTGCGATTCCTATTCCACAGAGAGCACGTGCAGACGAGGAGTTAACGCACCTGCTTGCTTGGTGGCGGAACAGTGAACCGTGTCTAAACCATACGCCGCGTCACAACACAACAGGTTGAGTCTGTCTACAGGACATTTGAACTTTGTGTCAGTACGTCATAAATAGGACGAGGCAGTTTACTGTGAGGGATTTGTCGTGTCGTATCGCGCCGCATCTAGTGTAGACAGCATCACTGATTATAATGGGTTCTCGCCGCGCCGCTCGCGTGAGGTAGACAGGGTGTAGCCTATTTAACTTTCTTATTTAAGGCTACTTTCCTATTTAACTGTATTATTGTATTATTTAACTGTTTTGCAGGCTGAGTGTTCACTGACGGAAGTGCTAAAATAAACATGCACATTTGTTAATAGATGATTGAGCCTCATTTATTTATTTTTGCATTTCAGAATTATATATATAAATATACACAACACCGCGCCACCGGCGGTAGTTGGTAAAAATCTGCCACTGTCACAGCCCTACAAACAGGTTCCATAGAAAATCAGTATTCCAGCAGAAAAACCCATTTAACTGGGTAAACAGGTAAATCATACCAGTCTGATGATTAGTTAACCTGTGACTCACATGAGGAATGTTTTTCCTGATGGATGGAACTGAAGACTTAAGTGCCATTTCCAAATTCAAGAGTCCATACAGATGTTATTTGTTGCCTGTGGTCATTCTCAATAATTGATTTTAGTAAATTTAGCTTTATGAATTTTGGGATTGTTTCCAGGCATTTTCTGAACTGTCAGGAAAGTGAAATTCTACAGGAAGAGATCTAAAGATAGAGTGTCTTTAGAGTATGTCTAACGTTTCTTTCCCTGGCATGAGCTTCTTGTCTGTTAAATCCATCATCTCGGGTGGGTTTAGGATTTCTCACACTCAGCATACATTAGCCTGTAATGGATTAATACACTCAGTTTTAGCATTAGTGTGAACCGTAGTGTGTGCATAAGTGTTGTAGCCTCTTTTCCAGTTCTTAGAACTGTAAGGAATGTTTACAGTTATATTTTCACTTGAGCTTGGTTCGGCACGTCACGATTACAGTTTGGTCTAATGGTGGAAAAGTGGCTAATGAGACGGATTTATATTCATTTATTTACAGCTCAGATTTGTAAAAATCACAGACACACACAGTTGTCTTTCTCACACACCCTTGTTCTATTAGTCGCAGTTCATTTGCATTGAGTAATGTTCTTTGTCACTGAACGCTAATGTCTCATCGTAACTCAAGCGTCAAGCGTAAAGACATGACAGTTAACTTAGCCTATAGGATGTATTTTGAATGTCCGGTAGTCCTCAAATAACATTCTAGTCCCGTCTCGTCTTGTTAACGAAGACACAGCATAAATTTTGTCATAGTTTTTATCATCAGATATTAGTTTTAGCTCGTCAACGTCTCAGTCACAGAAAAAATGCCGTCGCCGTCATCTTTGTTTGACAAAATTAACTCTGCTACTGACTCTCGAGTGCTTTTACAACTTCTAGTTTAGGACTTGTAAGACTGCACTTTGAGAACATTTGTTCAATCTCAATATCTGAGAACAAATGAGGAAACAGGAAGTGCTGGAATTCCTCTGGGATGAAGTCTAAATGGCCCTTAGCGACAGAGAGAATTTGAGAGATATGCATCTCTGCCAAGTGCTGCGTATCTCTTTCTTTATGCTGCATGTTTCGATGGTAATATAGTCAGGGTGGGTACACATGACACAAAAAGAGTTTGTTGCTGAGGCATCATTTGATACACCTCTGTGGCCAGATCTGTTATAATGAGTGAGTGCAATGGAAAAACTTGACTCCATGGATTTGTTGATGCCCATGTGTCTTCTCTCTGATTTCCTCTATTTGCTCTGCTGTCCTTCTGAGGGCCTTTAGAGTGCGGCTGGCTATGACAGCCTGCGCAGAAAGACTTGTCTGTACTGGTCCACAGGGGAGGACTCTGTGATTGGGTCGTGAAAGGACAGGAAGTAGTTAGGGAGGTAGAGGTCAGCCAAGATCAGCTCAGCGGCTCAGCTGAGCCCAAGAGACACACTGTGATGGGCTGAGCTTCTCTCTTCTGGTTCTGACTGGTTTCGTGCTGCAGGCTTTTCTCTGTACCACAGCGGTTTACATGAACAGAACAAAAAACAACCGCTAAATAAAGGGCTTAAATAAAACGTTCCTTTTTTTCTCCGTGTGAGGTCTGCTTAACAAAGATGCCCCTTCAGATCCAGTACAGAACTGCTCTCTTCATATCTGCCCTTTAGAATCAGATTTCTGTTCAGTTTCTGTCATCATGGTAATAGAACAAACCCAAACAAAGTTTGTGGTGAAGATTTAAATGATAATAATCTGATATGAGTGTTTCTTGATGCAGAATCAGCAGGTTTAAGCAGCCAGTGCACTTAAGATTGTTCTCTAGTACTTTCACTTTAGCTCTTGCATTGCATTTGCATTACATTTGATGATTGCATCATCAAATATGCTCTGTCATTGTCCTGTCCGATACCGTTAAACAGTTTGGGGTCAATAATATTCTCTTATGGTTTCCAAGGCTGTATTTCTTTAATGAAAATAAATATAGTAAAAATAAAGAGTGACATATTATTACTTTCAGTATTTTAAAATGTAATTTATTCCTGTATTGGTAAAGCAGAATTTTCAGCAGTCATTACTCCAGTCTTCAATGTCACATGACATGAACCTTCAGAAGCCATTCTAATGTGCTTTTTTTTTTTCAGAATTCTTTGAAAATTCAAAAGAACTGTATTTAAGTGATATAGAAATCATTTATAATGTTATGTCTTTGTCACTTTTTAAAATTGAAATTCAACATTTAATGCTACCTTGCTCAAAAGTATTAATTTCTTAAAAAAAAAAAAATCTTGCTGACACTAATTTTTTCAAAAATAGTGTAGGTTAATACAAAGTCTGTCGGTTTTTGATCTGAGCTTTTTAAAAAAGAAGGTTTGATCCCAGATAGTACGTATCAGCAAGTGACCTCAGGTTAATGCAGAGAAGCTGTCCTGCTGCAATACGTCACACTGAATAACAGCATCTGTGTAATAACCAAACCCTGTTTTATTGTGCTGACATGAAGAGAACATAACAGTAAAGGAATACAGAGTCTCCATTACTACAGCGGGAGAGAATTTGCTCATTTTCAGCATGAAGCATGTTTTAATTTGCTCTTGTTAAAATAGTTGAGGGGTGATCTAATCCGCATCGTTCGGTCCTGCTGTTTTCACTTCAGTGCTGTTTTTTTTTTAGGTCCCTATTGCATAAGAACATGTTTGTTCTGTTTTAAATCATGTTGTTCAGTTTAATCACAGTGTCCTGAATGCATTAACTTTGTGTCTTTGGGATATATAAAACTAAGAAATATTTCTTAATCTATCAGTGGAAATGAATGTGAGTTGAAGAAGACTGTGTGTGTATAGCAGAAAGTCACGTGAATATGAATTTATTTCAGATATACTCTCTTTAAAACGCAGCAGTCTCTGCTTTCCACATCAGTAGCTCTGCGAATTTTTCCTGGTTCACATTAATTTTTTGCACTGATAACATGTGTTTGGAATTCAGCCACACCTCCAACACAAAGCCTGTTCTTGTGTCCAGAGCATTGAGAAAGGTCTTAGAACCTTCAGCCTGTTCCTGTTAGGAACTCTAGTGCGCCAAGTGAAAAACTAAACAATAACCTGTGTTGTGCCTAAAAGTACCCTTAAAAAGTGGTAAACTCGCTGTTACACACTGCCTCTTTTGGCTTATTGCTTTTTTTTTTTTTTTTTAAACATTACAGAGTGAGTGTTTCACAGCCACTGAATCCTGTTTAATTATACAAGATTAGGAAGAGACAAACCAGTTATATGTTTGACATCAATGCAGTCTTTCCAAACTGTGTTGTGTATTTCCAAACCTCACAGGCCTGAGTGACGTACTGCTGCTGTCCAGTGTGGAAAAGGAAGCTGTGTATGAGTACGGAGTAGATAGTTCTGTCGGTTCAGGCCAGAGCTGCGGTTTAATCACATCTCTCTGTAATGAGAAGTTACAGCTGCCAGCTGCTATTATAATGGCTGGAAAGATTATGTTATATATAAAAGTCTAGAATCGTCATGTAACATCATACACCCTTAAAGAAATACTTCACCTATAAATTAAATGTGCCAAACCCTATATTATTTTAGAGTTCAACAGTGCCCGTTTACTTTTTCAGTGGCTTTGGTTCCGGAAGGCTTTTTCCCAACAGGGATTTTTAAAAAAGTCTTTAAGCGTTATGAGTCATTAACGAAACAAAAAACCTATGAAGCCAGCCAAAACATTACAAACTTTGATTTGAAGCAAAAAGTGTTTGAAAATTGGACAAAAAGATACAAGACTGGTTGTTTTATTGCAAAATTGCAAATATTTAAGTATTTTGAGAGCATAGGAACACTGACTCCTAAAGTGTTCTTTTGGTAAGATTTACTAAACTTTTGGAAATTTCTCTGCAAAATCATAGGTAATGTAGATTTTTTTATTTTTTTTTACTAGGAATTTCTCCGTTAAAAGTGTAACGTAAAAAATCGTAATATATAATTTAAAGGAAATAGTTTAATTTAGCTCAAAGGGAATCATTTATGATTTTATAGGGAATTTGAACAGAATCGCTGTTTTGACGGCTGATCACTGAGGCGGCAGCGATTCACTGAAGGAGCCGTATAACACCAACTCTGCACTGGATATTACAATCCAAAATATAGTGAAAACACTATTTAATAGCACAGTAACAAGATCGACAGATTAAGACATTAACTTGTGAGCACAAAACACAAGGTACTTCTCTTTTCAATATAAATAACATTTTATTTATATAAACCTAAGACATAAACTAAACTAACACATGAACACAAGCATTCACACATTCACACGTTGCGGAAAGAGAGAAAGTGAGGAAAGGATGAGTTAAGAGTAGGAAAATGTGAAATCCCAAGTTTACAGCAATATGTGCAATTGCCTAGACCTAAAATACCATCAATCACTTATTTAACCCTCGCATTGAGTTTCTCAATGAGGTTAAAATTTGTATTAAACGGCACCGACTCAGCAAAAGTCTGGAGGTTACTTGCTTGCTTTGCCTCTGGGATTCCCTTTTGTCGTCGTCGTTGCAGAAAGGGGGTTTCCCCAGGTTGCTGATTGGCTGGAAGTTCAATAGTCTTTGAAGTGACGTCTTGGGAAGCCAGGATGCGGAGTTGTGTGGCTGGTAGAAGTTTTGAGGCGGTCACAGACTCGGAGACGAGGCGTGGCGGCAAAACTTAAACTGAGAACACGAAACTCGCAACGGAACAGAAAAGAAATTAAAGTAAAAGAATAAAAGATGTAACGAGACTAGGTGGGTTTTCTTCTCATTGTGGTAGCAGCTGGCACGTGGGCCAGAGCACAGCGTCAAAACGCGGTGGCAAAAGAAGAAAAGGAGAAAGGGACTAAGAGGTTGTAAGAGAGCATTTTTAAGAAGAAGAGGGGGTTTGATGGTGTCCTGAGTTTTTAAACTCGGCTTTCAGACCGTCCCATCTGGACGTCTTGACCAATTAGATATCATCGTAGCTTGGGGTGATGCTCTGTTTCTTCCCCCGATCATAAATCAACATGTTATCTGATCAGTCACATGGTCCGAATTTTCCCGCTCTTGTAAAGTATAATTTTGGATAGGATTTCTATAACAAAACTATGGTACATTTGACAAAGAATTGATTGGAAGAAACATTTAAAGCATGATTTTTCAAACTCATACATACCAAACATGAATATAAAGTCTGTTCCATAGTTAGTAAAAAGGCATACACAATATGTGATTAAAAACATGATAATCTAAATGTGTGGGGTACATACATAATATGGAGTTATGCATAAAAATGTCCTTTTAAGATGATTTTTAGGTGCATATGAAAAAGAGTATCTGTGAACAAAGGAATTTTCAGTCTCAGTCTTTGTCTTGTGTGGGGGGAGACCCGCCCAAGAGAGTCTGTAGCTTGTGATTTTCTACCACAGGTTTACATGTGACGGTCACGCGGTGCATCTCTTTGACCATTAATCGTGATTACTTGCCCCAAATTTGACGATCTCCTTCCTGAACTGGAATTATCAATAAGTGTTCTTTTGTCTCAAGGTTGTAAGCTGTTTTGTGAAAGAGTGGGTTAGTTCGCTTGCTTCAAACCAGTTGCAGCTAGGATCTGGACAGATTTATGACGTTGTCCTGTTTCCTTGGGCTGAATTCCAGCTCCTCAGGTTTCAATGTTCTGATGCATCTTAAATTTGTCTGATTCGGTCTCTGATATCCTACAAAAGAGTAATTTAAAATAATGTGCCTTTTCGGGTTCAACAAAAGCATTTACCATTGATTAACAACCTTATAGCTCACAGTTGGTCTGTCTATAAAGTTACTGTTCAAAATCAATTACCTGAATGGGATTTTTACTTTCAGAACCTGACTGTTGCAGAACATCTCCTTTTGTTTTCCGTGGAAGAAAGAAATTATACATGTTTGGAACGATGACAGAATGTTAATCTTTAAAGTGCCCCTATTATGGATTTTTGAAAATTACTTTCATGCAGTGTGTAACACAGCTCTAAATGAATGAAAGCATCCTGCAAAGTTTTAAATCTTAGCACTTTGTATAAAGTTATTGTCTCTCAAAAAAAAGAGTCAACTCTGAATCATTGAAATGAGTCGTTTTTAAAACGAGTCCCAAGCCGTTTCATGTTGACGTCAACATGAAACATTAGCATATTGCCTACCCACTTGTTGGTCTGAATGAAAATGCAAATTCTGTCTTTGCCACTAGGTTTCCCGTAAATAGTTGTATCCCCGGTAACGCTGTATAGAAAGCAGAACTGCACTCACAAATGCTGTTTTATCAGGGATTACAGGCATGATGAAATGAAAATGAGACCAATCGGACCAATCACCACAGATTAGCGTCACACAAAGGAGGGGTTTGGAAAAATGAATCGTTGAGCGAATTTTTGGGAGTCTTTGAGCAAATAAGGTAAACATAAATGCATATTATAAGACAATGAAAGTGGTTTTTGACCTTGCATGCATGTCAACCTGTTGTTGGGGACTCTCAAAACCAAAATATGAACTTTTCATTACCCATAATAGGGGCACTTTAAATGTCTCTCAAAATCCAGCATGAGTTGGAATGTTCCATATTTGCTTCTAATGGGCTGAGAGCAGCAAAAATCTTGATGGACATTAAATAACCACTTTCCAGAGGTCTTTTTATTCTTTGTGAAACATCCAATTCAAATTGTGACATTTATGAGGTTTTACTGAAACAGAAGAACTGAATGCTTTCAGCAGAACATCTCTTCTCTTCTCCCTCCCTTCACACTCACTCAATATGAGAGAGATCAGCAGTCACATGTCCTGAATAAAGCTGTAGAGTGTGTTGTTCACCATCCAGAGAGAATGAGCTCGTCACAAGACCAGCATCATATTACTGACCTCATTATCAGCGTCACAGAGAGTCTGATAGCATTGGAGTTCTAGATGAGGTCAAGTGGTGAGCTGTTATCATGATGGGCCTGCTGTGCACCATCATTATCTGTGTGTCGAGTTCATAAACGCCAGCCGTTCATACAGCTGGACATCATGTCTGACCACTAACACTCTCTCTCTGCTGAGGTCTTCAGTAGCAATGTAGTCTTTTGACAATTTTTAGTGAAGTAAAGGGCTTTTCACTTGTCTCTTATGTTTTCATCATTTGTCTGGGCAGCAAGAACAAATTTTCAAGCATTTAAATGTTTGGAAGTGGGAGAGGAGAGTTCTAGTATTGATTGAATGTATAGAAGAATGTTTAATTGGAACGACAGATATCAGACCTGGGTCACTTTTAAAAGAAGATTTAAGTTGTGCCATGTTACTGATCACTTTTTGGCTTTTTGTTCTACAGGAAAAGTATATATTCCCAAACAGAAACCAATGGAGATCCATCAGGAGGAAGCCACGACCCTTGACCCGGAATTGGAAGAGGCACTTTCTAGCGCTACTGACACAGAACTGCATGATCTGGCAGGTAAAAACAGCTACAGAAACTCACAAACAGCGATAATGGGAGATCAGCAAGAGAGAATGCTAATATCACTAGAGTTAGTTTTATTGCTCTAAACCTGAATGAACAGCTCTGTGCTACCTATTGTGTATCTAGTGTTTTCTATTACTCTCTCTGCAATATTTTTTCCATCCTTGACTCTGGGGGTCTGAACGCCCACACTGCATCCATCACAGCTCCAGAATAAAACAGCAAACACATCCTCTCTCTCTCTCTTTAAACAGCCTCTTTCGGCACACTGCTTTAAGAGATTGTCCCTGGCTGGTTTCCCTCACTGCATGCTTCATTATAACCCTGATAAGGTTTATTCTCTTCATGTGCTGGATGTTTTTTTTGGTCAGCTGTGCCAAAACACAGGAATGTGAAAGTGGCTTCATTGCAGTAACATTCAAAATACCGTAATAAAAAAGCTGCCAGTAGCTTTTTTAAATGCACTGTGAATTACTGCACTCTATCATGATGTTTTCTCCCTAATTGTGGGTTCTGTTAAATACTTTTTTGTGTATATTGTAACAATTCTGTGCTGTGTTCTCTAGCTATTCTTGGAGTGAACACACTGGTGACGAGCACGCAGAGTTATGATGGCACCTGTACAGATGGTTATAACAGTGAGTTCATTATTCTATGAGTTAATTTCATCTTTCAGCTGATATCATAGTCGTGTCGTCTTCTCATGCATTCATGACACAGTGGAAGCTCATTTGTGAATGCTGTGTTTGTCATAGATGTTATTAAAGGAGAAAAGGTAAAGCCGGTTTTTGATGAGCCACCAAACCCTACAAACGTGGAGGAAACTCTGCAGAGGATAAAGTCCAATGATTCCTCACTGACCGAAGTCAATCTCAACAACATAAAGGTAATGAGATTCAGTTCAGTACACTCAAACCGTATGAAACTTAATGGGCAAATTAAAAGTGCATTAAAGTCATTTTGATAATTATGATGATTATTAGTGTATTATATTGCCAACAAAATACTACCATATTTAGTCCAAACATTTGATACTGCCTGATTTAAAAAAAAATAAAAAATAAAAAAATACACAAAATTTTTTTAAACATTATATAAATTGAATTATATATTATATATTAATATTGTGAATTGTCTAAATCATTAATTAAATTAGTGACATGTGGCTCCTTTGTACAAGCGACCTGATTTTTTTTTTTGGTTCCATTAAAGGACAGATGCTCTATAAAATATTGTCAAATTATGCTGGAGAACATGATTATCAGGTTTTGTTCAGCTCATTAAATTTAAAGGTGGACACACCAAATAATACAACACTTTAACTCAAATTATGGTAATTTGTGGAACATGCGAACGTTTTCACTAGTAGTCTCAGACTCAGAGGTCTCAGACTTTGAACTCTTTTGTTATTTGATTAAATATTATAATAAATACTAATATATTAAGAATTACGTCTTAAATGCCAAAGAATGTATTACATCTTACATACTTTTGTAAATGGAAGTATATATTTGAAGATTAGTGCTGTCAAACGATTAATCGCATCCAAAATAAATGTTTTTGTTTACGTGTGTGTACTGTGTATATTTATGTATATATAAATACACACACATGCATGTATATATTTAAGAAAAATATGCTATGTTTATATATTAAATATATTTATATATAATATAAATTATATGAATATAAATATATACATGTAAATACATGTAAATATTTTCAAAATTTATACTGTATTGTGTGTATTTATATATACATATACACGGTACACACACATATATTATGTAAACAAAAACGTTTGTTTTGGATACGATTAATCGTTTGACAGCACTTTCTTTTCAGTAAACAGACATCAAAACTAGAACTAGAATAAAAATCTTTTTCCTGAAAGCTGGCGTATTTCGGATATCTGTTTTTGTCTCTCACTGGGAGCTATGTTATTCGACTGTATAAATTCATATGACCTAAAATGGCACTCATTGACTCCAGATCCATAAAAAATTAAGGCTATGTCATAAAATCAGTAAGAAGACCCATGACATTGAGTTTAGTGACATAAAGGAGCTGTTTTATTGTCCAACAACAAATTTGTTTTTAATGTTTCCCTTGTCTTTTCTTTCAGAACATTCCAATCCCGACTCTAAAGGACTTTGCAAAAGCCATGGAGAGGAACACTCATGTGAAGAAGTTCAGTCTGGCTGCCACCAGGAGCAATGACCCTGTTGCTGTGGTGAGGGACATGATTCATTTCAGATGTCCGTGGGGTTGAGATTGGACAAATGCTGCCTTTAGGGATGCCTCCACATTTGTGCTTTTTGTGTACAAAAAAAAAAAAAAAAAAAAAATTAATTAATCTCTTGAAAACTCAATCATGGACCTAGTGAACTGATTCTTCCATGTCTAGTACTTTGAGTGCATGCTGTGTTTAAGTGTGTTTTCCAAACTGAATGTCTGCTGTTTTTTCATCATTGCTGGTTGTTTCAAATAGGCAGCATTTGCTAAACCTCTGAAAATTGTTGCATAAGCAGTTTTAAATATATTCCACTTTAAATAATAGATTATACTGTCATTACTGGTTACTGGTGATTTGTCAGTGTCAAGCAGGTTGTCGGTCTTCACTAAAAGTGAAAAGTAGCTTGAAGTGCAAAAGCTAATGTAAACATGGAAGAGATCCAAGTCTCTTGACACCATGTTAAAGCTATGTGTGTTTCTCTGTGTTCACTGCAGGCCTTTTCAGACATGCTACGAGAGAACAAGACGCTAAAAAGTTTGAATCTGGAGTCTAATTTTATCACTGGTACAGGAGTTCAGGCTCTGGTAGAAGCTCTGCGGGACAATGACACGCTTACAGAGATCAAGATTGACAACCAGGTATAGTAAACAAATTCAACTACATGCTGTTCTAAAACCATCAAGCTTTTTTTTAACACTTTGTAGACTGCCACAGACCAGTGCTACCAGTGTGGTCTACTGTAATCAACTTGCTACATTAGTATCGAAATCATCTGATGCTAATAAGTGATAAAAAAAAAATATATATATATATATATATATATATATATACACATACACACACACGGTTTTAAGCAGGACATGCAATGGCTGCTGAAAATTTAGTTTATTACAGGAATACATTATATGTTAAAATATATGAAAATAGAAAACAGCCATTTTTTTTCTCATAATATTACAGTTTTTGCTGTATTTTTGATCAAATAATGATGTATTTATTTGATGTATTTTTGCGCAGCCTTGATGAGCATACGAGACATTTTAGAAACATTTTAAAAAAATAATACATATGGCAAAAATTTGAGTGGTAGTGTATAATTGTTTTGAATCTGCCTTTTTACGTAATGCATTATGTTTTTACTTATTGTTTTTTTGTTCCAATGCCAGACTCGTCATTCATTTGTAATGAGTAATCTTATCTTTTTATTTGCATTAATCATCATCATAACTTTCATTCCCAAGTATGGCTACATAATAGATGAGTGATAATCTCATTTTACTGCATTATTTAGGTTATGTTGCATGATAAATTCAACATTTTTGGAGTTGAATTTCTAGCAGAGTTAACCATATCATGATTATATAGCGTTACCTTAATATGCAATTACTAGGGCTGTCAAGTGATTAAAAATGTAATCTAATTAATTACATAATGTGCTGATTAAGTTAATTACAAATTAAACGCACATCAAATTGGGCTGAGAAATTACCCCCTAAAAGATTATTTAAAGTAACTGTTAAATGAGAAAAGCATTGAGTCTCACTTTTTTATTTTATTTAATTTTTTTTTTACTTTTAGGCAACAGTGCGGGTCATAACATTATTTTCAGAAAATGCATCTGAAGTGGCATTTAGGTATATTCACACAGACTGTTCAGAGGTAGCATGAATGCATTTACACTGCAATTAGGATTGCATAATTAATGCAATAAGATTAATGGGTTTTAAATGCTTAGTGTTAGTAGTCCACTGCATAAATAGGTCTTAATTCAGTTATGCATCTTAATGCATCTATTCTGTACATATTCGTTAAAATGTGTTAAAACCCTGCTATTTTCCTGGCACTATGCAAATTGAATTCAAATGCTACTCATAGTGAAATGTCTGTGTGTGTGGGCTTATGTAAGCATGTGTAATAGAGACGTTTCCGATGTGTGTGTGTTTTCTTTCAGCGGCAGCAGCTCGGTACGTCGACAGAGATGGAGATCGCTAAGATGCTGGAGCAGAATACAAGCATCGTGAAGTTTGGATACCACTTCACCCAGCAGGGTCCCAGATCCCGCGCCGCTGCCGCAATCACAAAAAACAACGACCTGGGTAAGAACATGCTCTGATTGACAGAAACGGGCTATAATAGGTCCATTATTGATCATTTGCCATCCTATAAAGCAATGCTGCATCCTTAGAACTCCACCCACGGAATCTGTTGTTACTGTGGTAAAGCTATGGTAAAGTGGCCCTACGATCAAAAACAGTGGCCATGTACCCACTGTAAAGTTTCAGGAGTTACAACCACACTTAAATACGGGAGTGAATCCCCTACAGAATTGTTTTGTGTGTACGGAACAAAACTGACACCAGATGATTGACACTGGTAATGTTTTTTCCTTCTCATGTTTTTGGTATTCAATAGTAATATTACAGCGATGAAAGATGTTCGCCATTTTAACTAGACCACCTTTATTAACAAGATTAAGCATTTTGATTGAGGTTTATTATGGGCTTGTTCATATTTGCAGTTTTTTCTAGCAAGATCTGACAACACTAATAAGTCGAAACTTAACCTGGGATTTTCTTTTCTCATTTGATATGATTTTCTTGTACCACACATACAAAAGAAAGACACCACTGTGATACGCATTTAAATACGTCATTAACAACTAGTTCTTCAGTTCGGTTCTAGGGATGTAACGATTCGCTCAACTCACGATGCGATACAATTCATGTTTTTTTAACAAAATGTGATTTAAGACAAATTAGAAATGAAAAGTTGTCCTTTTATTTCTCAGACAAAAAGCTGCACATTTCTTTGTGAAAGTGAAATATGTCAGATGTTTTAAAACAAATCCCAAATCAAATACATAAATAACACAAATAAAATAAATCTCTTCATATAAAAGGCTTTGCCTTTGCTCTTTCCATTTAAATTAGAGACAACCACTGCATTTTAATCAAGATCCAAACACACATACTGCGTATATTCAGCATGAGCAGTTTTTGTTTTGAATTATATTGTATAGTTTGTATAATATTGTATAAACCCTGCTACAAAACTGTAGAACAAGGTCTTTTAAAATGGTGTTTTATTCATGTGACTTTCTTTTCCTTTCTGTCTTTCATCAATGAAGTCTGGATCTGTCTCCTGTTTGCCAGTCTTATGTTACCACGCACACACAGTGTGCTTTACACGTGTGTGAGGTGATGTCATGCGTCAAGCTCTATTCCAGTGTCTTTAGGTATTATCTGTGAGAGCACGGGTTTGACATTTAAGCTTTGGCATGAATGCTAACAGCACATTTCGAAAGATGATGTGTGTTTTGTTAAAGCCTGTTTGTTTGACTCACCTGTACATTGGACAGGTTATACGGGGTGTGATAAGTTATCAGATCCTCACTGTTGTGAATTCAGACCTTATATAGAAGTGAACTAGTCTACACTGATTAACCAAACACAATCCACTGTTGGAAATGCACACACACAAGCACAAAAACACTAACATGCTACAGTTCAGAGCAGTAGTCTTGTAGGCAGTCTTTTAACTTTAGGCATAAAGTCTGCTTGTTCTGTTTAAGAACTGCCAACTTAGATAGAACCCTGTAGAAATTAGCATAAAATATCTGTAGAATTTCTGTCCAAAAGTAAATAGCTTAATAATAGGGATTGGAACGCACAAAATGCTTAGTGCCACAGTTAGTTGTAAGTTATATGTGTTTGATTTTCTTAAAATCCAACCAACTTTTTTAAAAAGATAATACACTGAATACATATTTCAACAAACTCTGTCAGAGTATTTTACTATGGTGTTTTGTCGACATTGGTATGTGCGATACCTGTTAACAAAATCGAAGGTCATTTGTTTTTGTTTTTTTTAATACATGAAACTGGTTAATAGAATAAAATCTCTACCTACACTTCCAACTCATTTCATAAACAGCTAAGCAGAGCTGGTTGTGAATTTCAAGTATACTTGCTTCTAAGCATTTTAACCTAACCTGGAAATTTTGTTGAATCTAGTGAATAGGCCGCCTGTCAACCTAGTACCTTCAAAATAAATCTTTGTTTCCCTTCAGGCTGATTAAAAACCTAATTGGATCTGAGACAGACTAGATGGGCCATTGTCATTTACAAATGGGTCTGCCTAGCAATTCTGTTGGCTGAAAGGTCTTTTAATTTGTACTCAGTTCAGTGCTTGATTAGAAAACCTACAAATTGTATGTATATATGTAGTGTTAAAGGTATGGCTCACCCACCAAATCTATTCTTCTACCCCTAATTCTAATGTACTACCAACATTCTTCAAAATATCTTCCACAGAAGAAAGTCATACAAGTTTGTAACGACATGAGGGCAAGTTAATGTTGACAGAATTTTCATTTTTGGTTGAACTATAACCTTTAAATAAATAAATGTAAATATGACAATTAGTGCCATTTAAATGATATGTTGCATATAATAGTAAACAAACAAAGCTGTACTTTGTGAAATTAAATATTTCTCTTTAACTGCTCAGCATCCTGCTATGCTGTTAGCCAGCTAACTTACTAAATCTCATTTTACCTTTGATCATCAAGAACATGCAAATAGTAAAATATGAAACAATAAGCTTTTGATATCAGCTGTTGTATAATAAAGCAGGCTAAACTATTGTACTGTAACAGAAAACTGATATCATACCTGCTACAATGGGCGCGGACCCATTTGTGCAGTGAGACCTGATTGTTCATGACACACAACAAGTTTTGGCTGAATTTAGTAATTGTGTGTGGCTTTGTAACGGGATGAAGGAATGACTAACGCACTGATTTATTAAGCGTCTTAAATGAGCAGATCTCATTAAAGGTTCTCGTAGCTCTCAGCATGCTCTAACGGCATGAATGCTGTGAATGTATCCGATTACTAACACGTCTCTGTTTTCTCTTTCAGTGCGGCGGAGGCGAGTAGAGAGGGATGTGTAGTACATATTCTCCTCTCTCTCTCTCTCTCTCAAGCTCATCAGACTCTTGTGCCAAACCCTCTGAGGGAGCCGCTTCACCTGAAGAAGGGACACAACTGGATACTTTGCCTCCCTAATGTTAATACTCAATGATCTTTTTGTTATGTATTATTATTATTGTTGTTGTTAATTATTGTTTGTTTTTTTTATAGCTGCAACTCTTTTGCAGCCCTTTTTTGCTTGTGTAAAAGTTTGTAAAAGTTCTACTAAACAGGTTGTAATGGTCACACACATGCGCTCAAGCGCTATAATGATCTCTTTATGGATTGGCTGGATCAGAACCTGTCACCCACATTCACTCTGAACAAATCTAGACTCAACTGGACTGGATCTGCTGTGTTCCCCACTTAATGTGAGCTAAATCTAGATTTGTCGAGTCTGGGTTTGGAGCACAGGTTTGAACAGAGTCGCACTGTTCGTAACGGACACTCCTTAATAAAAGTCATCTATACCCTCGCTGTTAGCTTCAGCATGAGTGTGTGAGAAGATTGTGCGGCTGTAGTTTTATCAGCATGGGTTGTGTGTGGATGAGATTGGGCAGCTGGGTTGTCTCAAAAACTCTCAGCTTCCACACTGCACCTCATCACGTTCTCTCATCGGTTTTGCTGATTGAGACAATTCGTATTGTAAAATTCACCTCAATTCCTGAAACACAGCAGCTGATACTGTGTGTCTGAGGAATTACAGTGCTAATTTTAGATCAGCGCCCCATTTTCATCAAATGTCAAAAAACTTGTACTAGATCAGCACTAATGACAACCTTGGGTGTGTAAATGAAGGTCAAAAGTTGACTGGTTTCACTTAAAAACTTCAGAGGTATATTTCCACCAAGTAATGCACTAAGGGATATTTTCTTTTTTTCAGCACAGGAATGGAGCATTTATGTAATGTAGTTGTCAATTATAGATTTAGATGAGAGTATCTTTCCTGTAGATAAATCTGAAATGGCTTTTCTAATACCATGCCAAAGACTAACACCTAAATACTCTCATTTTCAGGACTCTAGCTGAGGTCAGACAGGTTTGGATTTCATTTTTTGAGTTATAAAAAGTAATATTTCACCCTAGATGAAACGGCGAAATTTCTTGTCCTAAATTGTTCCAAACTTGTATGCTGTTATTTCTTGTATAGAACATAAAATGTTAATTTTTAAAGTATTTTCACACAGTTTATGGTAACCAAGGCTGTCAAACACCTTATGTGTTATAAAGACGTTATGAAGGGTTTGGACGAAATTTAAATGGTTCACTGTAGCTGTCTAAATAAATAAACATTGGTTCACCATCAACCAATCACCAAATGGCATGGAATTCAACACACAAATAATTGTATGAAAAATAGCTGCATGAACATTCTTCAAAAATTCCCTTTTTCTCCCATTTAAAAAAATAACCAGATATGGGTTTGGAACAACATGAGGGTGAGTAAATGGGGAAAACGTTCAAGTTGTGGTGGATTATTCCTTTATTTTATGTAGGATCTCTGCATCTAGAAGAATATTTTTGAAGCACATGGTCTGTGCTAAAGAGGAAATTAGGGAACTAGTTGAATGAGAGCAAGAGGGATGAGAAATGTTTCATCTTAATTAGCAACCAATTCTGTGAGCATTTCGTGGTCCTGGTGCAGCCAGAGCCCCGAACATACATGCATGTTGGTGATCGCATGCATGTTTGCAATGTAAAGCTTTATCTTTTCACTAAAGCTATCTAACATGCTTTCGTAACACCAGTGTAAAATACTGAATTAACCTTTATACAGCTTGCCATTTTCTGTGAGCTTGTACGTCCTACGAGGTTCATTGATTGTGGTATATAATGTAGAGCACAGATGCTTTGGCACGTTTTTGAGGAAGGTGGTGAAGCCACCAAATGGACCTTCAGCACAAAAGTATAGCATCTCAGACTAAACAGTCTTGAGTGTGCCCAGTATGGATTATATAGCTGGATTACACAGGGGAACATGTTGTACACCTGCTTTAAATGCAAAAGCTAGGACCAAGTTTGAAGTTTTCCTTTTCTCACCTTGACATTGCGTTTCATTGTTTTGTACTGTTCTGTTTTGTAAGAGCCTTGTGTATCAATTGATTTTGAGTTTATGTCTTTCATTTTTCTTTGTGAACAAATGCTGAATTGTGTGTATGAAATCTCTCTTTTTTTTCAGGTTATGGTTCATGTTTCATTCCATCTTTGTTTGATTATGGGTTAAAGGTTCATGCTTTGCTAAAAGCTTGTGATTGTAAGAAAGAGCTCTGCAGTTCATTTGAAATATCCATCTCAAATCCTCTTCAGAAGATTCCACACACACACACACACACATATATATATATATATATATATATATATATATATATACATATAAATATCATGTACCGTAAACGCCTCTTATATTGCCGCAGTTTTTGTATGTTGATACTACGTGTCTGGATTCCAGAAGAGGAAATTTTACTATGTACTGTTAATAACACACAACTCTGTAAAGTATCAGACGTCCTCAATAAAATGTATGTTTTTACAGATTGGTCTGTTCATTTTTCTTCTCTAACCCTGCTGTGAGATTCCAGAAGTTGACAACTGAATGTGAAATACATGTGATACATACATCTTTTAGTAAATGAATAGTAACTTGAATCTATTTTTATATGAATTGCCCAATAGTATATAGTCATTTATTTAAAGAGTGATTGGCAAATATCCCAGTTTCACTGCTTATTGTCTCTAATGACTAGTCAAAATGACTGAGAGATACTGCTGTTTGTTTAATAAGGACTAATAAACTGGAATAAATAGTCACTACAGGTAATATTTAATAGCAATAAAAATAAATACTTCTCAGAGTTACAATGGTAGCTAACCCTGCTGAAAAAACCAGCATATGCTGGTTAGGTATGTTTTGATGCTGGGATGCTGGTTTATGCTGGTCCTTTGCTGGTTTATGCTGGTATTTTGCTGGTTTATGCTGGTCCTTTGCTGGTCATGTGCTGGCCCTATGCTGGTCCGACCATCTTAAGACCAGCAAAGGACCAGCATAAACCAGCAAAATACCAGCATAAACCAGCAAAGGACCAGCATAAACCAGCATCCCAGCTTCAAAACATACCTAACCAGCATATGTTGTTTTTTTCAGCAGGGAAAGCACTGGTATTTATTGTAAGATACTCATAATTATTTCAATGGTGACCGCTGAAACACATTTCATAGTACTAATTTTATTAGTTTGTATTCAGTGTTTGTAATAACTAGACAAAATGGCATATTAATAGATAATAGGGACTCATAGTTATGGTAAATATTTTACATACACTTTGCAGTATCTGCAAAATGTTACTTATTTTACCAAAATAAGTGGGGTCATACAAAATGCATGTTATTTTTTATTTAGTACTGACCTGAATAAAATACCTTAGTACAGCCTAAAAAAAAATAGATATTCATAACTGTTGTAAAAATAAAGGATCAGTTTGTCTTCTAAGGTCAACCATTCAGGCAGTTCTGGGAAACAATCTTTAAGAACATTTTTTCAGGCACAAAAGCAGACTGTAGTGTGTGCTGAGGTACAGAGAAATATGCAGGTGAGGTTTTATTTTAATCAGATCCAGTTTCTAGGATTATTTTGGAGATGCCAGGCATATGATGTCATTGAGACTACATCATTCCTGCTGTGTTTTAAACTCCAGCAAAGCTTATCTCATCCTTAACCAACACCAGCCCAACAGACCTCAAAATGAGTCATGAAGTTCATTCTCTGTGTGTTTGTCAGAAAGGGATGGAAAATATTTCACTCTGAGGCTGACGTCATTGAACTTATATATTTTCTACAGATGTATTCATCATTTTCTGTGATTAGACTTGTCCCAAATGACTTGCGGGGCTTCCTGTGAACTCATTTTGGCTGTGTGTGTTTAGAATCAAGGAGAAACCACAGTCTTCAGCAGACAGCAACAATGAGTGATCTATCAACTGGGCTTGGAATCAAATTTCAGAACTTATACAATATAATCGGAAACAGGTGATCACAGGTGATGCTTGTTGGAAACCAGTAACCACATATGCTTTTTGTTGGAAACTGGCAGCAATGGAAGCTCCCTGTGGGAAACAAACATGAATGGCACTCACATTTTGATGGTTGTTAGGTGTCTTCAGTGGGAGTAAGATGGGTGACTCCTTGACAAATCACTTTTGTTCCTTTTCTAGAAGCTGTGTTGGATAAAAGCATCTGTTAAATGAATAAACATAAATCATGGTGAGTATTCACATAAACAAGGTTGGTTATATCTCAGATCTGGGAGAAAATCAGACAGTTATATTAGATCCATGCATTAGGTCTTAAAGTGACAGCAGCCTAATATACTTGCTGTTTGTGTACTTAATGTTAAAGGGATAGTTTACCCAAAAATGAAAATTCTGTCATTAATTACTCACCCTCATGTCGTTCCAAATCCGTAAGACCTTCGTTCATCTTCGGGACACAAACTAAGATATTTTTGATGAAATCCGAGAGTTCTCTGACCCTCCATAGACAGCAAGGGTACTACCACGGTCAAGGCACAGAAATGTAGTAAGGACGTCGTTAAAATACACTGAAAAAAAAAAAGAAGTAAAATTTACTTAATTTTTATTTTGCAAGCTTTTGCACGCGTATTTTTTGAGTAAAATTTGAGTATGGAATTAAGTCAAATCTACTTAACTAAGTTACAGTATGTAAAATTAGCAAAAGGAAATAAGTAAATTTAACATGGCCAGTTAGAGTGTGATGAGTAATTTCTACTTAATTATTATTTTTTATTTATTTTATATTTAAGTTTACCCTGCAATACTCAAGTACATTTCACTCAGTCACGGGTTGTAAACTTTACTCAAACAACATATAGCACTGAAAAAAAGCCAATATAGCATGAGGTTCACTTACAATCATGTATGTAAGCAAGTAGACAGCTCGTTATTCTTTTTAAGGTAATCTGTTTACTCAATATAGTTATTAAATGAATGAACACAGAGATCTGAATACTTGGCACATGAGACACAATGAAGGTGACAATCAGTGAATAGTGTTTGAGTATGAATGGGTCATTTTGAGTAAAAAATGAACTCCAGATGTCACAAATCAGCAAGTTACTTAACCTAACAACAAAATAAGCAAAAAGCAAACAGTGTAAATACATCTCAAAAACAGCAAAAAATGTTACCTTATTACTTATTCATGCCCAAGTGCATGATGGGAACAACGGGATCATGACTTTGATATTTACTTAAACAATCTTTGTAAACATAACAAACAATTCCAAGTAAAATATACTTATAAGTTCAAACTTTAAATTCTACAAGCTTAAATTGAGTAGTAATATTGAATTTACACTTTTTTTTAAATTCTTGCCTGAAATTTTTACTAAATTATTTAATGTAAAATTTACATTTGCTTTTCTGTAGTATTTACTTCACCACAAAATCATTTTTATCCATTTGACATCAGTGGTTCAACTGGAGAGTGATACTCTCCATAATGGTGGAAGACGGTAATTCGCAGGAGAACAATTGTTGAATAAAGTCGTTATTTTTGTTTTTTTGCGCACAAAAAGTATTCTCGTAGCATCATAAAATTGCGGTTGAACCACTGATGTCACATGGACTATTTTAACAATGTCCTTACTACGTTTCTGTGCCTTGACCGTGGTAGTACCCTTGCTGTCTATGGAGGGTCAGAGAGCTCTCAGATTTCATAAAAAATATCTTAAATTTGTACCCCGAAGATGAACAAAGGTCTTACAGGTTTGGAACGACATGAGGGTGAGTAATTAATGACAGAATTTTCATTTTTGGTTGAACTATCCCTTTAATTACACAACAAAGGAAAAAGAGAAAGTCACTCACTGCTCTTGACTGAATAACTTTTGCAGCTTTAAAAAAGGACTAATCTATATTTAAACCATACACTGAAGACTGTTATTTTAAATTTGATTGCTTCATTCAATTTCTTTAGTATTTCACCTGAATACAATTTTTAGGCCTACCTGAATAACGTAAATCAGTTAATTTGTATTTGTTCTATTTAATTTGTGCTATTTGTGCTTACAATTCGTTTGTGTTCTGATTTTATTACTGACTCTTCACTTGTTTTTAATCATTTTTTTACTTTATTTTAGTTCGGATGGCATTAATTTTGCTGTGGTATTGAAATCGGGCTAGAGAATTGTGGTAAATAAGATGATAATATTCTAATACAACCATATTTATTGGAATACATGGTTACATAAGCTTTTTTTTTTTTAATGGCAGGGCCAGTGAACATTTTGTAAGGACAAGCAAAAATTTGAACCACCAACCATGGCAGCAGAAAGAAAAAAAATCCTTAAGCCTTGACTTACCATACTATCACCTCAGTAACAAAAACACTGACACTGATGACAGTGACAGATTCCGTGAAGTTTTTTTTCAGTCATGCTCAAAACAGTAGCAACTTTGATGACTTTTCCGATAAACTGTGTCAGCTGCTTGTAGAGTGTGGCACAAAATGCAGTTGATTGGCTGCTTAAAAATGTAAATAAACAGCATTACATTTATAAAAAGGTTTAAGAACTTTAATGAAAACAACCAGATGATAAAATTCTAGTTTTTGTTAAGATGGAGCATTTGCGTTTGTCGCTGAACAGGAAGAAGTGTGTATGTATTTCTGTTATGTATTTGTGTGTGTGTGTGCGTGTGTGTGTGTGTGTGTGTGTGTGTGATCTCACATCTGTAGTCCTTTGTATTAAATGTCCTTGTAAGGCAGAGGACAAACACTAGGTGTGACACAAGTTAAACATTTACCTGTAAACTGGTTAGAAGCATCTGAATCCATGCATGTGAAGAGGCAGGAAGGACGGACAGACAGATAGATAGATAGATAGATAGATAGATAGATAGATAGATAGATAGATAGATAGATAGATATTATTCCCTTATAATTTCATTTGAACCATGACAAATGAAAACCACATAAACAGTTGTGCACAAACAACTAACTTGCAATGTGCTTTTTTTTCAACGGGAAATAACAGGGTTTTTTTGTGCTGACATACTGTTTGTAGTAGCTTTCAAAACCCACATTCTGAAGCGTGACAAAAGTTCATTATCTGTTCATGTGCGCCATCTACACGCGGAAAGTCGAATTACATGCGGTAATAGCAGCGACCAGTAGAGGTCAGTGTAAACCTCATAGTATTATGGGGTAACCGGTACAAGAGTGCTATATTTAACACCACAGTGCCATTTTCAGCATCATTAGTTCTGAGCTACGAACCAAACCAAACCAGCTCCAAGATAAATCACAATAGTGCATACTTATATTCTGACTGAGTGGCTACTTTATTGTAATGAATTACAGCAAATGGCATAACTAAAAACTATAGTTTAATAGTTTGGATGAACAGGTGCTTTATGTTATAACTGGTACTATGTGTTTTAGTATGACTGAAACATTGTATTGACTGATACAGGGTCTCTTGATCACTGTTTGTTGGATTTTAACAAGGAATTGTATATAAAGAGCAGTGAGACACATGTTCCTATGTTTGATCAGGAGCATTGATGTTTGAAGTGGAAGATGATTGTATAAAAATTGACATGAGGGACAAGAAAAAGAGGAGAGATGATCAATGGATAGGAGAGGTAGATGAAAGTAGATAAAAATGACATGAAACATCCCTTATTTTTTCCATTATCTACCGTCCAATGATAAAAGGCCATGGGCTATTTTGAGATGACCTGTATATGAATCACTGCCTACACAGCACACTCCTTTTCCTTTGTTTAATAGCATACAGATTATATTTTCACACTTCATTAACTATAAATGAAATAGTACTTGTGTAAGTGGCATTTGTGTGAGCTACACATGAGAATGGACAGATGCCGTGAGCTTGTTCAGATAAATTATCCTCCAGGGCCCTTGAACACCTGCCGTAAGAACATCCAGAAACCAAAACAGACCACTGTGACCCCTTCGACACCGATTGCTTATGTTCACACAAACCTTGATATTTGTATTCATCACCTGTTTCTCGCACAATTTGTCCTTGATAATAGCGCCTGCTAAGCCAAGCATCACTATTATTACTATTACTATAGTGCAGGAACTGTTTGTCAAATGAACCTGAAATAAAATGTCAAATTGTGCAACTTGTTGAAAAGAGGTGTGCTATTATTTTGGTTGAAAATGATGTTTTTTGTCTTGAGAACAATAAAAAGGAGGGAGCCATATCTAGATGCAGAGTTGGCGCTAGGGTGAATTGCTTGAGATGGCATTTAAGGGGATACATTCTTTTTATAATGAGACTACAGTGTGCTAATAAACTTTGAAAATAACAATAACTATATATATATATATATATATATATATATATATTTTAATTAAGTTGGCTTGAAAAAGCCAACTTACTGATATTCTACTTAAGCTTCTTCTTCTTCTTCTTCTTAGACTAAATTTATGAACGCTACTCCTCCTAGAGCTTTCAAGCTGGAACCACCAAACTCAGCCCAGCTGTTCAGACTGTTCTGACTCGAGTTGCTATATCTCTTTAGA
>JAFVLL020035429.1:0-68554 GCA_021397915.2 Tor tambroides
ACAAAAGCGCAGCAGGAGGACAACGACTGCACTGCGGAGCGTGAACAGAGGTAATTGGGGGATGCAGGGACAAATCCAGCATGCCAATCCAATGCACTGCAGACACTGTGAATAATGCCAGAGCGGAGCTGTACTCACTTGTTCTGTACTGGATTTCGAGCCTGTCTCACATTTCATGCAAAAGGCTGCACTGTAAATGACAAAGCTGCTGAAGACCGTGAAATTTGTAGTTTTGTTGTTTATGTACCCTAGCCTGATCATCACTGACTTTGGCGGGAGTGTTCGCTAAGAATAGAGTCACTGTTAGTGTTGTTTATTTCCACATGCTGTTTGCTTTGTTTTAGCACTCAATTCAATCCAAAGGAATTATGCAAATCAGGTAGAGGTGCAAATGTGGCCACAATAATAGTTTTATTCCAGCTTGCATTATTATTTTGTATATTTATATCTCAATTCCACATCTTGCAGGTCTGATTTGAATAGGCTGTGGAGAATGCAGCAGACTACTACAATCTGCCACAGTTTGGCTTAACCACTGCAGTCAATGCACTTTAAAGCTGCGGTCCGTAAGTTTTGCCTCTTTGTCGCCATCTCTGTTTGAAAACCTGGAATTGCAGCTCTGTGCGGAATTATCTTCCGGCTCCTGCGCGGATGAATCTAATGTTTTGCGGAGTATGTGTGGCGGTCAGTCACCGCACCGGTGTGGATACTGTGTTTAGGAATCACAGATTCTAGCCTACGTCTTGGAATATATGACCCAAATAAGAATTTATCACATATTGCCATCTGAACAAGTAAGTAACAAGTCTGTCACATTTGTTCTGACCAACTGAGGAAAAAAGTATTACAATAAATAACGCTACCAATGGTAATTAAATCTAACGATCGGTTAGCTCATATCACATCTAACCGTGCAAATTCTTATTATTGTTATACTTTATTCTCAAATTATTAATGTTAACAACATCAGCATTGCGTGACAATGAGTATAGTGTGTATTAGCTTGTAGATTTCTATTTCTGTACAGTCTAATCTAATTGTCATGCCATTCAAATTTCATATTAAGAAATAATTTTAACCCAAAAAGCAAACTATGCTCCCTTCGAACTGATTGTCTTTAAAATACAAATCTTGGGTAATCCCAGGCTCTCTGTAATCAGAAGCACATTTAAAACTGGAATATAATTTAATTTCATTCACATGTGTTTCATAAACACATAATCCTTTCTGGATTACAATCCGCCATCAAAATGATACATTTAATTATTCCAGCTGCTGTGAAAAAAGGCTATGAACGTTCCGTCACCTGCAGGATTCTCACATGCGATAACCTACTACCCGGGACAACTTCTTTATGTTTAGAGATGTGACGTAATGACTTGAATTTCCTGTGAAAACCTACCCATACCACTCAAATTAGAAAAAATTATTATAAGCTAACCTTTGTGAATCGGGCTAAAGTAAGGTGATAGTTTTGAACACTATGTACCTTCTCAAATATTGATTTCGGATCATTTTTAACCAAAAAAAAGTTATGGACTGCAGCTTTAAAATGGCAAAAGTGATCTCAACTACTGTGCGTCATAGTAAATGTCTGGTTACAATACTCTTTTCCATCATTTGATGAATTAATGCTGTCATGGTAAATAGAAAATAAACATTTCTTAATAATTATTCATTCTATGTGTGGTAATAGCACAATGTTAATTGCATCAAACAAGTAGTACTGAGTATCATGAATAAACCGCAATCTATAATGAGTCAGATTCACACATAAAAGAGTTTCACCATTGCCTTATTTTAAATACAGCACAGCACAAATTCAAAACTGTTTAAATCTCTGCATTTCAAAAAAAAAAAAAAAAAAAAAAATATATATATATATATATATATATATATATATATATATACACACACACACACACACATATATTATTCATCATCTGACATCTGTTGCATTTTTTCTCTGCATATGAACATGAAAGAACATTATGAACATTATTCTGTACATCAGCATACTAGTATGGATATTTTTCGTTTCTACTAGGAAAGAAGAGTTCTAAGTAGGATTCTTAAACTGCTGGAAAATAGTTGAATTAACTGAATAAAGTCTGAACTTTTTCTTTAATGCACTTCTATGCCAACCACAGTCATTATTTTTGCCATTATCCGTCTCTTTGAGTTTGTGTGTGAGTGTGTGCACGTATGTGCGTGGGAGTGTTTTATATGTTCATGAATATGTGTCCGTCTTAATTGAATTCAAATATCACTGCACATAGAACGGTTGATTGACTTCACTGCTAGTTTTCTATAGGTAAGCTGCTATATCAATCTGGCGTAAGTTTCATAATCATTTGTTGGTGTATAGTGTGTGTGTGTGGGTCGATCTGTGCGTGGGTTTTAGGTCTGTGGCATCTAACAACTTTTTACTTCTATTGTAAGAAGATATTTTGAAGAATGTTGGTAACCAAACAGTTTTGGTTCCCATTGGCTTTAATACCCATTGTATTTTGTGTCCATATAATGGAAGTCAGTGGGGAACCAAAAATGTTTAGTTACCAAATTTAGTTTTTTCTCCCTGCAGAATACACACTCAGTTATTTTGAAGAATGTTAGTTAGAACAGGTTTGAGGATATGAGAGTAAATAAATGTTGAGCTACTAATATAGATCTTAAAAATGATTTGTTAAACTCTGGGAGCTTTAAAATGTAGTACTTTGCTACTTCTCCTAGTTTTTACCCTGACTTCACACCCTCATATTCCTGCCATCCCATTTATTTCCAGTCTAATTCAGTGATCTATAGAAATCCCTAATGGTCAGATCAATGCAAAGCTTGTTCCCCCTCAATAATATCTAAAGATTTACAATAAACCACTAAGCATGAGTTATACTGTAAGAGAATAGCAATAGACGGCCACTTCTGCGAGCACCATCTAAGAGGGAGATTTATTTTCAATAACGGCCCAAATTTAATATAGACATTGACTTAGGGAGATTTTTTTATGTGCCCATCAAGATGGAAAGACATATAAAGACCGAAAATAGAAAAAAAAAAAAGCTAAGCAGAAACCTAAAGCCTGACAATTACGTGTGTTAACTAGAGCCTGCCAAGCACCCTTTAAGTCGCTTGGCCAATTAAGCACATTTAGTGAATTAGTTCACCCCCTAATTGGATTAAGTTGCACAAACAGGAGGCTGAAAGTTTGAATGAGCTTTATATGCACACAGTACCTTGGGAGATTACCAGGGGATGAATTTTGTATTCCCCTTTGGAGGCATCAGTCAGGCGCCTCTTACCTTCTCGCTGCTCTAAACTTCTTGTTGTGTTCTCTGTGGGACCATTTGAAACTACAGTAGAAAGAGGAGATGACTCTCACCCGTCGCCTTTTGGGGTGTTTACTTTATCCAAAAGTACTGTTAAAATGTGTTTCATGCAGTGCAAAGTGATATTGTAAAACACTGATAAGGATGACTTGGTTTGTGTGAAGCAGGCAAAGCAGATGCTGAAGTTGCTTTTCTGCCAGATTGCTCCCTAAATCTATTAGAACAGTAGCAAAATAAACACCACAGCAGCATGGCGGTGAAGTTCTTGGACTGGTGGCTGAAAGGATGTAGGTTTTGTTCCATATATGTAAAATGAGGTGGTTTTACTGGTTGGTTAGATAGATGCATGCATTTGATTGTTCAAGCCACATGGATGAACATGTTTTATTTAAAATGTTTTATATTGCACCACTCTGCGTCATATTTACTGAATGAAATCCAATACAATAGTGATTTTTTTTTAATAGTGTTTGTTTTGCTCTAACACGACACTTTCTTACAAAATATGATGTGCATTTCATTTCGAAAGCATTTGTGATTTATGATTTATAGATTTGTGTAAAGTTCCACTCCTTTGCAGATTGTAAGTTTAATGATACATTTTGAATATTATTTTTGTCATTAAAACCACAATACATTTGACATTTGACTGAAAAAAATCTTCATTCTTATTCTGTGATAAAGCTGTATGTGATGAAAAATTAGCCTATGTAGTTTAAGTATTTTATGTTTTTGAACTATGCATCAAATTTTGGTAATTTGTTTGCTAATCAGTAGAATTTATTCTTTATAATTTATTATAATTTATAGCAGGGCTGTCTTAATTAGTTATATTTCTTTTTATTTTTTGTGTTTTGAAACTGCCAAAGCATTCACTTAGAACAATAATGTCATTTTATTTATATTTCTGAATCACGTTAAGCTTACAATTTTTTATTAGAATGAAATGGATTTATTTGATTATTAATACATTTAAAATCTTGCTTCTGTTTATTTGTTTGTATGTTTTTTTTGCACCAGTTGAGCAAATACCACTGAGATGATCAGATGATCGGATAGCTTTCTCCATGTATTACAGATCTCTTTGGATCCACTTCGTAAAGCGGACATTGTCCGATTTGACAGCTCTTTTCTTCACTTCACCCGCCTACTCACGTTGACATCCGAAACTCTCTCTAACTGGACTCTATCACGAGTCTAACTATTCAACACACAGTTGCTTCACTGATCTTGTTGATCCTTAGCATTACTTGGTGTCATGCTGTATATCGCAAATGCCAGCCGGTTGAAAGGTTAGAGAGGTGGAATGCATGATAAGGGAAATGTGACGGCAGTGCTCATCGGTGTGCAGATTGATCCGCCCCTCAGAGATGTCCAGAGATATGTCACATTCATGTTGTTTATGTGCCTGGCTCCACTTTTACAGAGCGCATACATTATTCATGTAATTCTGGATTACATTTTAAGGCAGGTTTATTTCATATTGACGTTGTAATGTTGTAGGCATGTTTTGGCAGACTGAGGTTAAAGGTGTTTATTTTTTGTGAACAAGATAAATGAAATTTTTCATTTGCTTTTCGTCTGTCGATGGGCATTTCACACATTAAATATTCCATTTCGGACCTTAGTGTCACTTTCGCATCCATTCATTCAACATTTTCACAACAAAGCTTTAAAAGCATTAAATTATTTAGTCACTATATTTCCATCTGCTTCCGAAATTGTAAAAATCAGTCCAAGGCTGTGTCCATTCAGTCAATTACTTTTTTGATGATACCTTCAAATTGGTTTCAGATTTTAGGCAGGCCATTATGGAGCCCTTAGGCGACATGGTGACAGAAAAAAACATTTTATACATACATACATACATATATATATGTGACCCTGGACCACAAAACCTGTCTTAAGTCGCTGGGGTATATTTGTAGCAATAGCCAAAAATACATTGTATGGGTCAAAATTATTGAATTTTTTTTTTACGCCAAAAATCATTAGGACATTAAGTACAGATCATGTTCCATTAAGATATTTTGTAAATTTCTTACTGTAAATATATCAAAACTTAATTTTTGATTAGTAATATGCATTGCTAAGAACTTCATTTGGACAACTTTAAAGGCAATTTTCTCAGTATTTAGATTGTTTTGCACCCTCAGATTCCAGATTTTCAAATAGTTGTATCTCGGTCAAATATTGTCCTATCCTAACAAATCATACATCAATGGAAAGCTTATTTATTCAGCTTTAAAATGATGTATAAATCTCAATTTCGAAAAATTGACCCTTAAGACTGGTTTTGTGGTCCAGGGTCACTCACACACACACACACACACACACACACACACACACACACACACACACACACACACATATATACATATACATATATATATATATATATATATATATATATATATATATATATATACATATCATGTTTTTTTTTCTGTCACCATGACACAATTATATATATAATTTCTAGGTGGAACATAAAAGTTTTGAAAGCATTGAACCCCCCCACATCCCCACATCCCCACCCCCACATATACATATATATATATATATATATATTCTTGTAAAACTTTCTGTTCTCTCCCAAAACTATTTCCCCTAAAATCTTTGCATTGAAATGGAAATATGAGATGGGAGATGGGAAAGTTTCTCTGAAGACCCTAAAACTTTTTCAAGCAAAGAGATTTGGGCATCCCTTTCCTTTTTCAATATACTGCTAGTAAAGGCAGTAGTTTTTATGTTTTGGACACACAAATTTTTAAAAGGTGTGTGGAAATGGATCATCAGTACAGTTGAATGCTAGGCTTTCTTCTGGAAACATTATGGCTCAGAGTTCTCTCTCATATTTCTACCATTTTTGTCTCTACAAGAAGTCTAAAATTTTAAGTAATAATCCACTCTGAAATTAAAATTCTGGCTTTATTTACACACCTTTACGTTGTTAACTGACACTATTCATTGAAAGTCAATTCACTGAAAATCATGGCATCCATACTTGCTCTTCAGGTGCTTTCATAATTGATTCAACCAATGAATCAACGATGAACTGATTTTGACTGTTTACTGTTGTACTCTTTTTAGAGCTGTTTTACAGTAGAATTGAATTTTGTTTGCATTACTGAAACATTATTTTTCCGTTTAACACTGTAAAGCTGCTTTGACAATCTGTATTGTATAAAGGGCTGAATAAAGGTGACTTGACATGAGCTAAGAAATGGCACAAGGGTGAGTATATGACAGAATTCTCACTTTTAGTGAACCATTCCTTGTAGTTTTCAGCCTTTGTGTTTGTGTCTGTCTCTGTGTTAACATTTGTGTGTTTTCATACGTTCCCGTCTACTCTGTAATGTGTCAAAAAGCATGAGTCTCAGACAGTTCTTTGATGCATCTCAGAGACCTGTGGCTTCATGTCTGAGAACTAAACAGGAATGGAGAGGAGAAACCCTAAGGAGTGTTACTGACAGCCTGGTAGATCCCAAAGAACTAGCAGAAATCAGCAGTTTAGAATACAGAAACACTTCAAATTTGTCTATGTTGTTATGTTGCTGTTTTTTATTTGTTCTTGTTCTGATGAGAAAGATTCAGTTATGATTCAGGCTGATTAAGGGCCTTTCAAAGTGATTAATAAAAAAGGACTTTCACAATTTTACACTCAAGTGGAAAATGTATTGCACAAAAGCAAAATGACTGAATTACTGTTTTAGGTATTAACACAAGGTGTACACATACATTTTTGTATGTTTGGTAAGACACAGAAGCATATCAATATCTAAGTAAACCTTATGTAATCAAGGACATTTATTAATTTAACGTAATGCCTAATTAGGTAAACTTGATGCTGTTGTTAATCTCATTTATTATAAATACAATAATGTCAACCTATTGTTAGCATAAATTCAATGCTTTGTGACCCTCAAAGGATTCATAAGACTTCAATGTCTTTAAAGTTCATACATAAGTGTTTACATTTTAAATGCTGTTAATATGTGCACTAACATTCAAAAGCCACCAAGGCTTCATGTTTCAATCAAAAATACAGTAATAACTGTAATATGGCAAAATATTAATCAAATTTCAACTGACTTTCCTCTTTGAATATATTTTAATATATTTCTGCAAATGCAAATCTGAATTTTCAGCAGCCATTACTCCAGTCTTCATTCTAATATGCTAATTTGATTTGGATTCATTAATGAAAACAAAGTTAGAAAGAACAAAAGTGATTTGAAATAAGTAATTTTAGAAATGTCTTAACTGTCGCTTTTGATAAATTCATTGCTGAATAAATGTATTAATTTCTTAAAAAAAAAAAAAACCTTTTGAAAAAAAACTTATCCCAAACATTTGGTAGTGTATCAGAATATTGTTGTCCATCCCAAAAAATGTACAAAATGTACATGTCCATTCATACACCAATGAATACTAATGAGATCATGGTGAGGAAATACAAGAACCTAAAAAAATGAACTTTTAATCATTATGTGCTCTTTGAATTTAATAACCAGACTGTTTTAACCAAAATACTATATTTTTAGACTCGTATTATACAGTTGAAGGATTTCCAGCCGTTTAGACGAAACAACCTTCAATCTCTTAGGAGAAAACATCAATTCTGACTGCGACTGTCTAGTTTATGAAGGTAGTGCGTCCTGAACACTTTCAATGTAAGAGGCAGATGAGAGCTGAGTAGAACAACCTCATTATCCTGTCATTAACAGCCCAAGGACATGGCCAACTCCACTCAGCTAATGCAACAAGACGCAGCGGTGGGACCCAGCAAACAGGTGCACATGAAATATCTGATAAAAGCAACACATTAGTATCTGTAGCCTGCGGTGTGCTCTATTGCCAATGAGGAAAGCAAGACAGCTATGCTTTAGGGAGTCTGTGTGATTTAGTCAGCGGGTCAGAGTTGTTAACACATCGGAGTTTATAAATGCAGATTTGGTGACTTCGATCCTGTTTTATGACGAGGACAGTGTTGCTGTATATAGTAGGTAGTTATTTTACTGCGTAAAAACGTGACTCAAAGGGCATGTGGACCTTAGTCACACTGGGAAAAATGAAAAATAATCAAAGATTTACTCGATTTATTTTTAAAACTTACAGTTGCAAAGTTTTGTGCTTCAGTCCCATTTACCTTGCATGATGCAATTGGTTATGTAAGGAATAACTGATGATGGGCCATTGAATTATTAGAGAATAATGCACACTCAAGGTGGTGATGCAGCCACAATGCGAAACGGCGTAATAATAATGCGGTTTCATTATTTGACTGTTTTGTAGGTCTGTGTGGTATTTTAAAGTCTTTAATGAGTGTATTTGTCTTATCAGTGCTTATGTAATATTTTCAATAGTTTAACAACCCATGGAACACACATCCTCATTTTATTTGCATCAAATTTTCATCAATAACACAATTATTTTTAAGTGGTAACCCATTGACAATATGCTGCTGTTCAAATAAAAGACAAAAAGTCTAACCTAATCCTTTCTTGTCAGTCAAATGTAACAGACTAAAATAATGAGCTGAGATGTATTTGCAGTATGAGAGTTACTATATTATTTAGTCCTAATTGTGTTTATTTTTGTAAAAGCTTTAAGCCAGTAAATGAAAGGTTCTCCAATGTTCAGCTTAAATCTGTAAAGAAAGCAGTAAACCCACTTGCACTACCATTAAGAGTCTGCCAGCTCTGAACAGACTATTTAGCAGTGTTGTCCTCAGTGCTGACAAATACTTCATTTAAAATTCTGGGGCATTCGTCATTTTGCTTCCACAAGCAAATGTCATGTTGTTTACAATGATAATTGGCATGAATAGGTGGAACTGCTCCTTTTAATTGCAGGGTGAGATTAAAGGCAAAATTAGTTTTTACTTCTTTTAATTAAATATTTTATTAATCATGTTTTTATAATTTATTTATTTGTTTTATTATAACTGGTTGTATCTTTAACACTAACAATGGCCACTTCCCAATACAGGTCTGTTTTTCTTCATAAATCTAAGCTGTCCAGGCAATTTGTTAAAGGGATAGTTCACCCAAAAATAAAAATTCTGTCATTAATTACTCACCCTCATGTCGTTCCAAACCCGTAAGACCTTCATTCATCTTCGGAACACAAATTAAGATCATTTTTATGAAATCCGAGAACTTTCTGACCCTGTCAGCAGCGCGTCATGGCACTCTCTTGAATGGCGGCAGAGCCTGACCCGGAAGAGAAGAAACTGTTGAATAAAGTTGTTATTTTTGTTTTCTTTGCACAAAAAAGTATTCTCGTAGCTTCATAACATTACGGTTGAACCACTGGCGTCACATTAACTATTTTATCAATGACCTTTCTACCTTTCTGGGCCTTGAACATTTCAATTGCATTTCTGTCTATGGAGAGTCAGAGAAAAATATCTTAATTTGTGTTCTGAAGATGAACGGAGGTCTTGCAGGTTTGTAACGACATGCAGGTGAGTAATTAATGACAGAATTTTAATTTTTGGGTGAACTATCCCTTTAAACAAATGTTTCCCCCAAGATTGTTTGTGAATTTGTGAGTTCAGTGTATGTTCAGTAGATAAGAAATCTTCCTCAGCAGAGCTCTGGCATTCAGATCATAGTTTTACTCTGAACAAAAAACACCCACAAATAATGTTGCTTCAGAGTAGAGTAGTTTCCTTTTTAAAGCAGAGGTGTGTAATTTTTTTTGATGGTAAAATACTTTCACTATCTCAGCTTAATATGCGGCGACAGCTATGAAAATGCAAACATTATAACTGTGGTGCTTTTAAAATATTGCTCTGTTTGTTGACCAGCCAATTTCGGCATGGGCTAAAACGTGAGTTTGGGACAGGACTATCTATTTGACCAGTGAAAGACTAGGGTAGTGTTCTGCAGAATTATGCTAATTATACACTTCATCTATTTACATGAAATGTGTAGAATGTGTATTTAACAATTGCCCTACTCAAGTTAAAGCACAATTTGTCCTCCAGCAAAGAGACAGAAGGAAGCAAAAACATGCTTAATTATTCATCAGTTATTTAAACTGATCTGTTTAACGTTCAGTGGGCGAATGCTTTGTTTATAATTTTCCCAGGTCACGCCCACAAATTCCATTTTTTGAGAAGTTGTCTAAATTATTAGTGTATGCTTAAGTGATCTGGCCATCATATCATCTCCAAGCAAACGGCCGAGCTCCCAGTAGAGCCGCACACACTGCCTAGAGAAGAGCCGCTGCTCGTTAATCATTTAGAGGGAGCAATTTGCGGAGCACCTGTGTCCCAAGCAGGTAGCTATTAGGAGGATTCATTAAGTGGAGGACTGCAGATGTAATGGCCAGCGGCAAAGCTCATTTAGAAAAATATTGGTTTCTTTGAATACTGCCCGATAACAGGGAACATGCGCAATTTTCTCTGGAGAAAACACAGTGTATTTATGCTATTAGTTATTTAGTCTGGCGGCATTGGTTAGGACCAGTGTGATTATATGTCATCGGAAATGGGCCTTTACTTATGAGTTTCACTTTTGTGCTCTCTCTCTCTATATATATCAGTACACAGTTTTGACTTATTCCATATCAATATTCTTCATTCTTTAAAAACAAGCTAAGAAATTGAATATGTTGGACAGAAAAAAAATGAGTACATCATATTTTAAGTTTTTAGAGTACATGTGTGTGATTGTAGACTGTATGTATATGTATGTATTTTTCATACATAGGATTCAAAAATAGCATCTAAGTAAGCAACTCTTAAAATTCTGGAACAGCTGTTTGAAAGTTGATTGTTGAAAGCAAGACTTCTACATTGCAGTCCTTCAGTGTTGGAGGATAATAGTCAAATACTAATTTAATCATCAGCATATGATGATCAAATCATATCTATAATAGCAATGATGTTCTGTACAGTGATATTTCATGATATGGTAATTTTATGGTGATTGTGTGTGTGTGTGTTTTAATCCAATATATTAAATACTTAACAAATATGAAAGGTACGGTACCTCATCTCGTTTGATATACATTTCTACTGTCACACAGTATAATGCTGTCATACCACCCAGCTGCTGCTTATTAACATGATAGGGTGACATGTTTCTGGTTATTGCAGTTGTGATTGCCACAATGATGACAACATCACGCAAGACACAAACAATTGGCCCGAGGCCGCGTGTTGAGTAGCACTGCATCATGTAGTGTGTGTGTGTGTGTGTCCAGAGAGAGTGCATGTCAGCAGCAGGACACAGATCCTGGGCTAAATCCAGAGCTGTTCTACACCGCCAGTCATTTGTCAAAGGATCTTTCTGCTCTCTCAGTCCACAGTCCAGACTTTCAGCCAGAATGAGTGATGGGAATCACGGCAGGACTGGACCGCCGCTGAGACGTACCTCAGCACGTCTCGTCTGAGCCTAATGACCCTCCTGTGACATCACAGTCCATTCAGGTTCATTGTCCCCTCTGTTGCCTCAGTTTATAGTTTGGCCAAAATTAAAAGTTCTGTCTATTTTGCACCATAACTGCTGGCACAAATTCCAACTGGTTCAAAAAGTTAAAGCATAAATCAGAAAAGACTGAAGGACTATGATCATTCTGTATTCCTACCAATCAAAAAATGATTTGGGAGTGATTGTCAACAGGATCAGCGGTGTTCACAGTATTAGCTTCTTCTGTCTTTATACATAAAAAGCTTTATATTTTCACTTTAAAGGAATAGTTCACCGGAAAATGAGAATGTACTCACCCTTAGGCCATTCATGATGTAGATGAGTTTGTTTCTTCAACAGAACAGATTTGGAGAAATCAAACATTACATCACTTGATCACCAGTGGATCCTCAGCAGTGAATGGGAGTCCAAACAGTTGATAAAAACACAATAATCACAATAATCCACATGTAATCCACATGATTCCAGTCTATTAGTTAACGTCTTGTGATGCAAAAAACTTTGCAAATCCATCATTAAGGAGTTTTAAATTTAAACCATCACTTCTGCCCAAAATACTAGTTTTACATAATCCATGATAACGCTTCCTCCATTAAAAAAAATCCATCCCCTGTTGTCCTTTTACATCAAAATCCACCAACATATTGGTTTAGAACTGTTTTAGACTGTTTTAAACAGTGCTTGATCTGTGCATATTTCCCTCCTGATTCAGATAAGATGACTTTTTCACTGGAAAAAAACATTATTAAGGTAGAGGTTAAAAATATCCCGATGGACATTTTTTTTGATGCAGAGATGCAGCTTTGCTTTTTCATAAGATGTTATTTAGTCATGTGTACTTGTAGATTATTGTTATGTTTTCCTCAGCTGTTTGAATTCTCATTCTGACGGCACCCATTCACTGCAGAGGATCCATTGGTGAGCAAGTGATTGGCGAGGAACCTGTTCTGATAAAGAAACAAATTCTTCTACTTCTTAAAGTGTGAGTAAATTAACAACTAATTTTCACTTTTGTGTCAACTATTTCTTTAAGTCAGTCCTGCTTGCAGAGGAAAGTCTGGGGTAGAGTTTAAGCAGAATGATGGAAATAAAATTGGAGACAATAGAGAAGAAAATTAGCTTGCATTTCAGCTATGCTTTTTTGTTATATTTGAAAGGATAAATAAGGATAATGAGTGGTGTAAAAATATCATGCACATTTTTAGTTTTCTCTTTGTTCACTCTTTGCAATGGCTGTAATTAATGGTGACCTGCACACAGGCTTTTTGTCCTCCCGGAGGGATGTGCTGTATGATTGCTAATTCAGTTTTTACAGTTCATTCAAGTGTTTGGGGTGTTCTTGGAAACTGGCAGAAATATCCCTTTCAAAATGATCAAACAATTAGATGTGTAGGTGTAGTGTAATGAGACATTACACTTGTGACTTCTTTATCAGTAGCAGCAACTGTTTCCTACACGATTGCTAAATATCCATTTCAAAATGCTTCCAAATCACTGAGATGGAACCTTAAAAGTTACGTTTGATGCATGAATAGTGCTCCATGGTGATTCAACTCACAGTAGATTGAGATTCCGATGGAGTTTAATGTTAACATGTTGCTAAGCTAACAATATAATAGTCTAATCACGTAAATATGTGCAAATATTGAACAACTAGATTATTTAAAATGATATACAACTATTTTATATCAATACTGTTTGATTACTGAATGAAATGTGCAATGCATATTCAAAAGTTTGGTTTTTTATGAAAGAAGCCTCTTATGCTCATCAAGGCTGCATTTATTTGATCAATATACATTAAAAACAAATTTCTGGGTATGTGTTCACAAGGTTCTGGACTAGAGCTTAGCAGATGGAGACAAACAAGACCTATGATACGTGAAGGTCACTGTTAGACCCTGTGCACTTTTTTAAAGTGACTGTTTCAATGAAATCTACACTCACATATATACCCTCTTTGTTTTTCAGGCATATGTTTCATTTTCAAAACCTGGTTTATTTGGATGCTAAATTTTGGAGTCTTGTGAGTGTGCGTTTGTGTTTTGGTGTTCAGAGAGAGTATGTCAGCGACAGAAGGCTGTTCCTGGCCTTAGTCCAGAGATGTTCATGACTACCAGACTGAGGAGGATACCGTTTGTCAAAGGATCTCAGGCCACAGTCCACTGGCCAAGCAGAACTTTGGCAAAACCACTCTTGCATTTCTCGACTCGAAAATAAACTAAAATAGACATTCATTCCAGTCATAGTTACACACAATATGGTGTCAAGCTAAAATAGATACACGTTTTAGCATTATTTTTACATCAAGTATTACTGCCTGATCTCATTAGTGTTTGTAGGTTTTTGAACATAATTTTATTACATATGGATATTGAAACATGTATTGAGAGAATATTAAATATTTATTGTATTTACTCATTCACAGCTTTAGAACTGTAAAAATCTTTATGACTACTTTATATTATAAATATATTTGTATAGTTACATTTTACTTGTGATGAAGTCACAATGTGTTGAATATTGCAACAGAAATAATTATCAAATAAATGTGATAACATTGAACATATTTAATTTTTCTCATTATTTATATAGAATGAAACCAATCTATTCCATAAATTCTGTTATATTAACATAAAAAATGGTAAACATTTGAGTGACACTTTACAGTAAGATCTTATTTTTTAAGATTAGCTTACATGAACTAACGTTTTATTCAGCTTTGCTAATTTTAGTTCATAAGAAATACATTTGTTAATTGTAAGTTCATTGAACTAATGTAGGTAACTAATGATGAAACCTTACTGGAAACTGTTACCAACATTTGTACTCTAAAGTTCTGTTTTAGATGCCATCAGGACATTAATAATAGGTTTCAGTGTCTATGCAAAAGTATAAAAAAATGTATCAGAACCACGCTTTACATACAAATACCTATGATTATTAATGAGATCACATTGAATATTATAACAATGGAATCATGCACAGAGTAAAGGGCAATTTGGTGTTTGACTGCTGTGATAAATATATAAATGTTTGGGCTTGTTAAATGACAGAAGTGATGAACAACAATTCTTATCTTGGAAATATTGAAACGGTTGTGGCTTCTGCAGAATAACACAGTGTTGACCCCACCACACACACACACATTGCATGAGCAGCTCAGCCTGCAGACATGTTTTGAACCACTAGCCGTATCCCCCAAACGGATCTTGCATAAGCAAGTGTTTCTGTCAAGTGCAGTTGGCATCACAGCCAGAATAGGACGATATTTTTAAAGCAAAGCACATGACAGTTTCACCAGTGGACTTTCCTTCTTAAACTTCAGGAAAAGCTTCATTTTAGTTTGACATTGAGTATATATTTTCCCCTTTGTTGCATGATGATTTTCATCTTGCTTTTGAAAATCCCTTTTTTTTTTTCTTGCACTGGCCTCGACTGTGTTTGCTGTAAAAGGCCAGCCTTTTTTCTGTTTTCTGTTCTTCTCAGAGAATTCCTATTCCCAGTCAAAACAGTATTGTCACTTGTATTTCATGCCAGATTGATTGTCATGCATGAACAATGATTTTATCGTTTAGAAAGAGCTGCATGGTGAAGTGTCTGGTTTTAGTTGCACTTGTTTCTCGGCTTTCAATTTTTAGAAATGCATACACATTGAAGCCCCTGGATGAATCTTGTACTTCAACTTTCTCAGCATTTTCAAGCTTTAAGCCTTACACCCCTGTGTGCTAGTGCTCTGCTTCTTTTTTTTTTTTTTTTTTTTTGAAAATCTATTTAGCTTTTTGAGAAACTTTTCTCCAGGCCTCTCCAGCAACACATTTCATGGTGTGTTACAGATCTGTTAAAGTGTGCAGTTGGATTGTCATTTTGTAATTGGTCTATTTGATACCCTGGAAAGGTGTTTTTTCAAAATATGAGTCTTGTATTGTCTGTCTTTCCATCTGATTGGCCCTTCTGTTTCTTTGCTGTGTTTTCTCTCTGTTCTTTCTCAAATGGCTGTGATAGTTGTCAGTTTTCCTGTCTTTTGTCCTGTTTTGTACCACATGTCTACATTGCTGTTTTTTTTGTCTACATTTTTCAAACCAATGTGCTGGTGTTGTTTTGACTACTGCAAAACTAAAATCATTAAAATCAAACTAAAATCTTTTCACTGCGGCTATAGGAGCAAATTTTGCAGTGTTTTACTGTGTTATATTACACTTGCCTAATTGAACAAATTTAGTTTTTGGACTTTATTGGACCTCTATCTTGAATTTTTCCAGATTCAGAGTAAAATACATAGCCTAATCATTATTAATTTTGTTTCTCTTAGTCTCTCATTCTTTGATCAAACACAACCTTACATTTAGATAAAATACAGTTTCTAAGATTTTATTTGATATTTGTATGATTCAGATGATACATTACCATTTAAAAGTCCTTTTTTTGTTTCGAAAATACATTAAAAACATTAACTTTGTGAAATATTTAAATTTCTATTTTAATGTATTTTAAAATATAATTTATTCCTGTCATGCAAAGCTGAATTTTCAGCAGTCATTACTCCAGTCTTAAGTGTCATAATCTTTCAGAAATCTTAATGATTTAGTAATTAAGAAACATTTCTTATTATTAATGTTTAAAACGATTGTGCTTCTTAATATTTTTGAGGAAATGTTTTTTTTTATATATATTTGATGAATAGAATAAATTTTATTTATAAATATATTTGTAACAATGCAAAAGGTTTTGCTGTCATAAGTATGTGTTCTGAAACTTTAGTTCAGCAGAGTTAGAATATAAATCAACCTCCTTAACCATCTTGCCACACTGTACTATCTTCACAAGGGTACACACTTACATGCAATTGTAAATCCGGCCCAGTTTCAGTGATTGCTTCCCTTACAATAGACGACATTACATGCAATTACTGTGCCTTGGGTCTGAATGGTCGCTAGACTGGGCCAGACAGCTGGGCATCACAGCTGACATAAATGACAGCTGAAGATTGGCATCTTTTAAACCATGCTGCATAAAAGGCTAATCTTGCTCAATCAATGACCCATTGAAATGTTGTATGGAATAAGGTAGGAGACAGGGGAAGCCTTCGCTGACAGTTAGTAGTTCTGTATACTGGGGCTGCATTCACTTCACAGTGGAGGCTATTCTGCTTTTTCAAAGAGCATTTGCTTACACTGATGATTTCCTGCTTCAATTGTCAATGCAAAACTGTAGAGAACATGCTTACAGTTTTTGCACAAACTGTACAGTTTTTAGTCTCTCATGTGCCCTCATACAATGTCCTCAACATCAGGTATGGAACATGTTTAAATGTGTTAAATGCAATATATATAAAAACATTTAAGACATTTCAAGAAATGAGTAGACTTTTTTTTTTTTTTTTTAGTATTTAAATAGTATAGATTTAGCTTTTTGATTTCTTGAAAAAGAGTTTTAGTTTACTGCCCTTTTTAGTTTTAGTTTTCTGTTCTATTAACTTTTCTTGACTATTAATGGCTCAGTTGCTTTAATGACATATTAAGATTTATTATTATTATTATTTAATCCCCAGTGTGTTGTCTTTGTGCTCTGTTTTTCTATTCTCTATTTGTTTGATAAGCGCATTTATTTTGTGCATGGTTCTTGAATTAAATTCAAGTGAAGCATGAATAAGTGATAGCGAAGAGAAACAAAGAGTCCTACAAGGAATTGTATTTATTGCAGTCAATTGCATATTCAAAAGTGTACAGATATATTCATCTTATTATGCTGAGAAATATCATATGAGACTACAGACTTTATGTGCTCATAATAGATTATAATAAGTACTTTTTATACATACACAATAAATTATACTATTCATTTTCATCATCTATTGTTTTGTTGCTTTGTGAATGTGTTCACTGCACGCATGCATGCATACTTCCTTTAATCATATCTTCTAGTCACTGGATTTGGTGTGATTGCAGTTGGTATTTGGTGTTTGATACCATGTTTCTGAGTGGTATTATTGCATACTAACTTGAGGATTGGACCGAATCTGCCCATAAATATTAGTAATACACACAAATATCTCCAGCTTATATTCCAAGAGGTTCAGGAATATGTGGATCCTAAAAACAAGCATGAATCCATTCTAGCAAAATAAATAAGCGTTCTTTAAATGAGCTGCTTGTAGGCCCATATGGAAAAGTGACTCCACAATTTCCTGCTTTGTTTCATCTTATTTATTTTTCATTTCAGCAGTGAGACATGGATGAGAATGATTGTTTGAACAAATGTCTCTGATGCTTTTGAGGCCATAGGGTTCTACTTATCTTGTCCACACAGGTGGGAGTCAAATTATTTCCAGAGAAGTACGCAAATGCGGATGGAAATCTGTTTGTTTGGTGGAAGTCCTTAACTTGACCCTTAGTTAAGCATTAAGCGCCGAAAGCTCACAAACATTTCTTAGAAATGTAAAACGACGAAGCTTTGAATGCAGTCTTTCACAAATCACGTTCAATAACAGTATTTTCCCAAATGGAACACCGTATTTTGCTGCAATAAATATTTTAAGAACTCAAGAGCTTCCCATCTGAATTCATGAAATATGAAATTTTACGATATGTGTGTTCTTCAGCAAATAGTTGGCTTGCTTTGAGGAAAATGTTTTGAGGAAACAGTCAGGTTCACTGAAAAACGCCCTCATATTCAAGAAACGTGATCGTTTTGGTCTTTGAAATCCACTTCTTGACTGATACTGCAGTGCTGTCTCAATCTAAGATTCAGTTTCCACTCTTAAAACTGTTTTCAGATTCAGCTCATGTGCGTGTGAACACCAGAAGGTTCTTTTGAACAGATGGCACATCATACACCATGAAAAGAACCAATAGTAGCTGGCAGCGTTCACCCATGAGAAAGACACTTTAAAAACCATAAACGCCAACTGTATCAGCATTTGCAACAGCTAAAACAGTAAATGGTAGCATTCTGTAACTTACTTCACTGTGTCTGGAGATAAGCTATAGACAGGTGTTCAGACAGACTTCACTTTAGAGGGTCACTGGACCACACCAAACAAAATGAACGGTGCATATAATTATTGAATGACTCAAAAACAATGCATTATGTTGTTTTGTGCATAAAAACACTGCCCACTTCACAACTCTGAGTAAAATTACCCAGAAACTTTAGCAATTGAGACATGGATCAATTTTTAAAATGGCCGCAATTCACTAAATTGTTGCTCTAGTATGTCCAAGTCTATTCACAAAGTTACAATAATCTTGTGCTTCTGTATCTGTAAATAATTATTGAATGGAATAAACAACAAAATGATGTACAATTTTGAAAAGACATGGAAGTATGGCAAGTTTGAAGTAGTTTTTTTGTGTTCTGCTGCTTTCTTGTTTATTTTCCCTGTTCATCATTATCATTCATTATTGTTGTATTGTACAAAAAGCTGTATTTAACCTCTCTCTTCCAAAATATAGTGAGCTGCCCACAAAGGGAGCATTTTAAAGCATCATAAGTGCATCTCAAGATGAAGGCTATTCATTTAATTATGCTGCCTAATAACTAATGTAACTGGAATTCTTAGGTAACATCACATACAGTATATCCATATTGCAGAAAGCAATCTCATAGTGCACTGAAAAAGGCTGAAACAAAATATATTTTAAAATAATCAAATTGTATAATGAATGAAACAATTATAGTTATTCCATTTAATATGAAAAATTATCAATAAAAATTGTTTTTAGCTTTTAAACTGAATATTTTCGTAAAATATTTCCAAACACAGATTTTGCAGTGGATTCCAGTTTTTAACAGATTTTCTGTGTTGACCACCAGAAAGCTGCTTGGCTTGAAATTGACTTTAGTGTTAGCTGTGCTTCATGCATCGTTACCCAATTGACAATTTACATTTGACTATTGTTGCCAGTGACATTCAGGTAAAATCACTAATGTGACTATGGGATAGTTCACCTAAAAATGAAAATTCAGTTATTATTTACTTAGCCTAGTGTTGTTCCAGTGCCCTTCTATATTTTTCAGTTCACTCTGATTTGCCCAGAAAAGGCACACAAGTTCGAGAAATCAAGATTAATAAAAAAGTTACACAAAATACAGTCCATGTACTCTCTCTCTGAGATGAATATAACTGTTGAGTTCATTGCAAAAAACAGTTATCACGTTCACATCTGTCAACTGTCATTCTGACTGCCATGACAACTGGAGTTGCTAACTCAGTAAAGAAAGCAAAAGTGCACTTTTTTTGATATGTCTAGGCGTTGTATATCATGTCATGTTTTTATTAATCTTGATTTCTCAAAATGCTGCACTTGTGTGCTTTTCCTATGTGAGTCGGAGTGAACTGCTGTGCTAATAAAGTTTCATGAACATGTAGTCGTCAACAGAAGACCAACGGCTAAAGTCAGGATTTTCATTAAATAATATATTCAATTTTGGTTTTTCACCAAACCTTATCATATACTCCCCGAACCTTTGGAATATATGACGTATCGCATGCAATTTTTTTTTGTTGTTAAAAGGCTTGATGCTGGTCACTATCCACTGCCATTATATGGATGAGCATAAGCAGGACATTTTTTTATTTTTTTTACATTCCCCTTTTGTGGCCTGAAAAGGAAAGAAGGGAATACAGCACTAGAACAACACCAGGATGAGTAAATTATGTCTGTAAATGATGCCGGTGAACTATCCCTTTATGTCTCCCATTAGGACTATTTGTGAGGCAAGCTGAGTAGAGCGATCTGAATCAGTCGCTTACGTGGTTCCATTTAATTTAGGATGCCGCCTTAAAAGGTAGCTGCCTATGTAGGCAGATCACTAGGTGTTGGAACAGAGCTGATGTGTGAATAGCCAAAAAATAAGCACTTTAATTATATGTCAAGCAATACACATCTGGTTATACAAACAATTATGGCAGAACACAGATTATGTTTGCGTCAACATGCACTATCATCATTACTCTGAGGTGCACGTGTCCCTAGGGTCATTCACATTTTCCATATGATAGTGATCCATTCACATTTTCCATATGATAGTAATCACTGGCCATTTCCAACACAGGCTGATTACAAAAGCAATTACAGTTGATTTGACATTTAACACAGATCTGTTAAAAGAACATGAGGCTGAGACGGCATGATGCTTTCATCCAAAGACCTGCAACTAAATGAGAAATTATAACCTCCTGTGACAGACATTTTCATTATAACACGAATCAACTGATTCTGACAAGGGATCAAGGTTTGGCTGATTAGTATGAGCCAGTTTGCCTCTGCTGGTTATTTGTCATTTTCATTATATTATTTTACATGATTTACCAGTGCACGATTCTTTTTGAAGAGCTTTTAAAAGCATGAAATAGACGTGTTAGAGTTTGGATTTGTTTTCGACTAAACGCTAGTGTTTTATATTCCTCAGAGAAACTGCAAACCTTCTGAGCATCTTCATGTGGTTTTCATGACAAGGTCAGAATGTAAAGAGCTGTAATGCTGCACAAAAGTATGTGGGAATAATTTTCAGGAGAGCAGTTATGGCCGCTTATGCAAAACCTGAGATTGCACAGTGGGATAATGTTTCTCCTCCTCCGACTTAACTAGAAACCTCTTTGCAAAGAGTGCTTATGGTAATTATGGCCAACTGTTCAGAATTAAAGCTAGTTTTCACAACATGAGACATCTAAAAGACTGCAATTTTACTCCAGATGAAAATCACGGCTGTCTTTATTCTCAAAGCGCTCTGTCTGTGCAAACCTGTGACACACATCACACCTGAAATGTGTTTTTTTTTCTGCTATTAAGGTGTGAAAAATGACACGAATGCTCATTAGTAACTCTTTATTTGGCCTGTGTGGATATTAGGGCCCTGACACACCAAACTGACGGCAGAAGACTGGGAACTATGAAAGGGGCTAAAAAGTTGTGTTTGAACACATCGCAAAGACTACAGCCAGCAGCCAATTAGCGGGTACGATCTGCGCCTGCGTGAGAGGAAATAACTGTCTTTTCCAGCAAGTATCAATAGTCTATCTTCATCATTCATAAAGGGAAATTGAAACTAGGACTGCATATCTAAGCAGCACATGCTTAAGATTTTGATTAAGTCTGCCGTCACACATCGCTGTTTCTGGGTTTAAATGCTCTATTAGATGCAGAAGCAAACAACAAACAATGCTAATATACAGTACAGTACACTCACGGTGTGCTGCAGTACTACCAAAAAATCATGATCGTAGCCTAGGTTGACCATACTGTACGTCCTCTTTTTCCCATTTTCATACTTGTTGAAGGTAATGATCGAAAAGTACTTTGACCAGTAAAATGTAGGCATTATATATAATTCACCAATCGTGACGCATGAGAAGATAGGATCTGCTGGTGGACCAACATAGCCAATGTTGTTGAGCATAGTTTCTGATCTCTGGTTAATAATGTGTCTGGCTTCAGGAGTTATTTGATCCTAGTTATTTGTAGCTATACAAAACAGCTTATTTTCACGTTGAAAAATAAAATGGATATGCTGGTGTCCCTACCAGGCTTCTTAAATTTACAAATGGCCACGACCGTTCTAACATGAAAAATAGGGTGGATACTGTGAACACAACATGGTGGTGACCAGGACTGCTTGTGTTCAAGTTGTCATCATATACTTGTCAATATTTGTCCCATTCCTTTTCTTTAGCGACCTTAGCTGACTAAGCAGCAGAAATTACTTTCAAAATCATTTCCTTTGTCCCTGTACTTCTTCCACGAGGCCTAAGACACAGTGTATTCATAAATATTCAGTAAGGAGTCCCTGCCCACCTCCTAGAGCGAAAATCAATGGTGCAGTAATGGACCTGAATAGAAGCTTTGTTTCGAAAAAGATTCACCCACCAGCATACCAAACACGAGCACCTTGCTGATAGAAAGATCCATCGGGACACTCTGCAAGCTATCATCAGTGTAAAGAAAGAGGCTTGCTGTTCTTGAGTACTCAGAATTGCTGCAATAGGAGGGAAAAAAATGAAGTTTGTTTAACTGCATTGTACGTGGAATAATCTACTCCTGAATCATTAAAATTTATAAGGAGTTAACACGAGACTAGAATGAGATTTTGATGAGATGTCAGTGTCTTTCAATGATGGTAGGGATGCATACAGGTGAGATAATGATTTTGTTGGCAGGTGATGGAGAGCACTGCCTCACCGTCATGTTTGTCTAGAAGGACCTCTCATTATTATTTAAATTTATGAAAACAATTCAAAACAATCAATACACTGAAGATGTTTAAAGTGTTATTTCAAAGTGATTGTTATTTACAAAAAACAACAACAAAAAAAACAGTTTTTTTTAAAACAATGACAGTGGCCTCCATTAATCTTTTATAAAATATATTTAATTTTTTCAATAAACCCTTGAAGAACTCTATAAATTTTTATATTTACAAGTATCGTGCCCATGCTGATTTTAAGTCTTATTTGCAGTGCTTCCAGATTCTTCTCCCTCTCCCACTACTTTCCCTTCTCCTCTCAACCTATCTAGCAAAACAATTTGAAAACAACTTTAATATCCCACTCTGAGCCACCTTTGCCACCTGACCCCACCAGGCCAACCAAGCCTTGCAGGTTGAATCCTGTGGGTGGACTGTGTGGAATTACACAGGCAAGCCACTCAGGCACATGCCTTTGTCTTGGGGTGCAACCTAGCGCCTGTTAAACTTCCTTGTCTGTGTTTCCACATTGGAGTTGCATGGCTTCTAGGCAATCTTAGGATGGTCTACTCTGAGGGGACAGCGCTGTAAAACATGAGTCAGAGTCTGAGAAAAATGTTCAACATTAAAAGGTGAAATTCTTCACCTCTCAGAAAAGTCAATAATTAGAATATCAATGGAATGGAAGTAGCTGCATACCAGTTTAAAACTGAAAATTACTGCACTAGTACTAATCTTCTTTATACATTTTAACACTTAACTCATTTTGGACCCTAGAGGATTTTATTTTTTTATTTTAAATAATTAATGTTATTGCATTGGACTTAAACCACAGTGAACCCTAATGACTTTGCCCACACAAGATCTAATAACGTCCTCCCAAAAATGTTAGATTTTTTTTGTATTTTTTTCTTACCTTGTTACACTTGACAGGCCTACAAAAAATGCTTATAAATTTCTCATTGTGTTACATTATTACCAAATATTGGATTCAATCATTTCACTTGTTTTCTTTCATTTAGCACAGGTTTTGTATTTCTTTCAATGTGTTGTTTTTTCTAAAGTAAAGCAAAGACTTTTTGACTCTTAAGCAGATAAATGTACAGTATGTTCTTGATGATGAACATTCCAAAGGATTGAAAGATTTTCAATTTTATTCTGCCTCATGCATAAAACGTCAATACGCTACTTAAAATACCCATTCACGTCAAATTTCTTAGTCCCATTGGGCTGTAGGAGTAAAAACCTCAAAAATGAACCCCAAATTGTCTATCTCAATAGGAGGCCAAAACCATGGGCAACTCTTTTCTCTAGAGGATGAACTGATTGATTGTTGATATACTGGTCAAGATCTGAAGGCGAAAAGCTTCATACAGCTTTTTATTCTTGTAAAAATTACAAAGCTACAAGCAGCAGCACAGTAAGAAATGCACTGTTCACATTTTATAGAGTGTGATACGACTGAATTTACAAAATGGCAACCGACACACCCTATCTTAGAAACATGCATGTAAATATCACATAAATTCTAGGTAATATAATAAAATAACATTTCCAACAACATGCATTGCATGTATTGAGAAATGCTAACCCCAAGAATAACCCAAATCATTAATATTATCTGTTGAATCTCTAATGTGGAGTTTTTTGCCTACTGTAACATGCACCTTTGCTTTTCTGTTTTATTGAATCATGTAAAGTCTCTTCATGCTACAGTTTAATTTCATTCAGGGTTTCTTTGAATTGCTGTTTGAATATTATTTTAAAACAAGTTGTAATAATGTGGAAAGTAAACTGGTTATCATTTTGTGTATTCATGGGTCCCGAAAGGTGACCAAATGTCCATAATTTGTGAATATGAGTGAGTAATGACAGAGTATGTACTGCAGAACATTTGCCGAAGGAGCAATTTCACACTGGCATCAACTCTAGCAGTTGACAAACACTTTTAAGGAACATTACTATTTGTGACCTTGCAATGTTTCTTTTCCCTTTCACTCTTTTTTTAGCCAACCTTTGCTTAACAAAGCCTAAAAAATACTGGTAAAAATGAATAGTGAAAATTAGATGCGAACTAGGACCTTAAAGGAATAGTTCACCCCAAAATGAACATTTGCTGAAAATTAACTTACCCTCAAGCCATCCAAGATGTAGATGAGTTTGTTTCTTCATCAGACAGCTTTGGAGAAATTTAGCATTACTATACTTGATTAAATCAAAAATGAGAGTCCAAAACAGTTATATATATATATATATATATATATATATATATATATATATATATATATATATCATCATTAAGAGTTTTATTCTATTATATTAAGTGTGGCCCAGGATTCTGATTATACTGATTATTGTGTTGTTACATCAAACAGGACACTACTTAACCCCTGACATCCTCTCTTATCCCATCAGGAGATTTAGACCTGCAATTTTTGGGCTTTATGGAAAAGCACATGGATGAGTAGCCACAAAGACTCCTGCTCAAGGCCAGATGGAAGCTTTCAGTTTAGTGTCTGATACATTCCTGCAACACCTGTGTCAATCCGCCACCATTTGTTTCAGCATTTAGGCTGCAGATGATATTTGCATTTAAATGCACATTTCTGTGAACACCTGTAATGCTTTGTGAACTCCCCCCCCCTTTTTGTCAATTTCCCTGATTAATTGCTATCTGTGTCTATTGTGCTGCATCAATCGACGGATGAGTGATCCTTTTGGCTGATTCCCGTGATGGTAATGTACAGTCTGGCTCGATCTCCAACTGTGGTATTTTTACAAGGCAGTCATCTTTTTCATTTTGGGATATTAAACAATTCATAAGCAGTCATCACTGAACCTGTTAATAGTCCAGGATCAAATTACAGTGGGCAAACACAAGAGTCAGGGAAAGACAAATTTAGTATTAGAGATTAATATTCGCCTCAAATATAATTAAATTTATCATGCTAAATGCCTCAGAAAAGGGGGAGAAAATCCAATATCAATCTCCTTAAACAAAAAAGGGGTTTCTGGATCAATATGAGATTCTTAATATATGGAATTTTATTTGTTTTAGTTCTAAAGTGACTCATTTGAAGGTATTAATTATATATTTATTTGTTTATAAATGATTTTATTTTATTCAGGACAAATATATTATCCCCAAACATTATGTATCAAGATTTGTGGTGAAATATTGGAAATTGGGGCTCATATAAATATATAATTAATATATAAATATATAATTTAATGAATAATATATGCACCACGTGATATTAAATATATATGAAATATTAAATAATATTAAACATCTATATTAGTCGTTATCAGGAAAAAATCTTAGACTTGTATGTTTTACTGCTGATCTTTATAGGTAAATCAATGTAATTGATTCCACCCCTTGAAGCTTTCAAATGCAATATCTGATTCAAAGTCCTTTCTTGGACAGAAGGCTGAAAGTTTGATGGATTTGTGTTCTCCTGTATGTGAACAGGCCCTTTGGGAATCTTCTAAACACAGCGCATGATGGGAAGGCCATGCCTTGCTGTTGCAAGAAGTAATTGATTTTCAGCCAAACTTACTAATGGCCAGATGTTCATCCTCCACACCAAATGCATTATTCTAAATTGAAGCATTAGTATGAAGAATGGCATGTTATATTTAATTAAGCTAAGTAATATGTGTCGTTTTGTTAATGAATGCTCTCAATGCAGCAAAATGTGAACTGCTGCCTGTAATGAAAATGTGATCTTACACAGATTATCTTCAGTCCTTTTGAAATGCTTTCTTTGTCATAGAGATGTACTGTACTATTTAGTGTGCCTGGGACAGTGCCATGGACTGTAGGCTGGTGATGTTTAATGACATTATATGACTTTTCAAAGCAAGTATTGATATGTGATTAATTGCAATTTTCTCAGTTATTTTAATCTGCAAATCATGTAATTAATTAAAATTCAATTGGCTGAAACCCTTAATTGCACGATTCACATAATAGGAGCGTCTGATGTTAAATTGGATAGTTTGTTTCTCGTGGACTTCTTGCTCGGCCCTTTAAAAACAATTCTGTGGTCTATAGCTTGATTTCATATCTCCCATCTCCATTGTTCACCGGCCTTCCTTTGAGGATTTTAATTCCTAGTGGGTTTTGTTTGTTTGTGGGTTGAGTAATTATAGCCATCATTCTTTCAGAGGCGTGATGGCATTTCATGCACGTACAGCTCCATTGTAATTATCCTTACTGCAGGGGGGTTTGTTCTTGAGCTGTTGTGTATTTCTCCACATTGGGGTTATTTTCTCCTGTGACAATCAATTGCTCTCACAGCAGCGGGAATTTGGCCTGGCTTCATGGTAGGGATGAGAGCAGTTTATCTTAAACTTTTTGTTTGAAAAAATGCTATTACTTGGCATAATAGTACAGCGTATATTAGTACCTGGCTATTGGCCATCAAAAAATCTTACATTATTTTTTAAAAGCTGCTTTTGGACAATATTTATGTTCTGAAAGTGCTATACTGTACACATAAATTGAACTGAATTGAACATGGCGTGAAATGTCAGAAAACAGCAAAATCATTGTCATTTGACAAATGGAAACAGCCCGTGCCAGTAAAGTCACCTCGAACAGCAATCACTGCCGTCCAAGTCTAGAGGTTTCTTCATCAGACAGACAGGGCATATTGCCTACCCCCTCCCCCCAAATCAATATCATCCTGGGGAATTTTACATCAGGCAGGATGGGTCTGACATACAACCACCATTCAGCTGCACTCAGATGGAAAAGAGTTGCTCGTTATCCCAGTAATAGAGTAAGAGTGGGCTGTTTTTCCTGAGAGTCAGAGATTGAGATCCCATTACTACAGGGCCCTGGACTGTGGCCCTTAAAACCCACCCCACGATATGACCATAAATTGATCCTCTCCAGCTTGTCCCCTAAAACACAGTCTTGGCTAGAGCTAACTGTTGAACTGATCTGGCTAGTAAATCAGATGCCTTAAGCTTTTCGTGGTTAGACAGTAGAGCATAAATCCTGTTATTTTGGGAATCTGTTCATCAGCTCTTCGCTGAAATCTCTTTCTGTTTGCACAGTCTATTTTTGTACCTTCTCTCAAACCTCCTGAGCTCTATACTTGCTAATTGTCTCGGTCTTACATAATTGGTCAAAAGTGCACTTGATACACAGATAGTCCTGTACATGTGATGTGTAGAAAAGTATGTTTTTCAGCTTTATAGTCTGTTAGCTTTGCGGCTATCTATTTCCTAGTGTACTCCTAAAAGATGTGAACATTTCAAAAACTAAAGTCTTTTTCTTTCTGGAAAATGGACCAAAAATATTATAGAGCATCATGATGTCAAGTCTGGTTAGTCTATGGTCTGATGAACATGTTTGAGCTTCAAAAGTGAATCTTTAAGGACCACAATGATTATTTCTGAGTAGAAATATTAAATTATCCTAATTTTAAGAAAAAACAAACAAACATGTAGACAAGATGCTACACAAACGTTAGATTTGGACAGTGTCTTGATTACAGTGTCTGTCACTAATGATTATTTTGGAAATCAAGTAATCAGTCGATTATTTTGACGATTAATCGAGTAATCGGATACATTTTTGTGTACCAATAGAATGGTGCACATTGTTCCCAGATGAACGTTTTAAGCAACAAAGAGTAACAGCATATGCAGAGATGGAGTTTGAGACGGTCCAATTGATAACTGTTTGTGTGGAGCAGCATTTACTGTGAACAGAGCCGCTTTGAGATGCACAAACCTATATAATTAAAGCGCATATTAAAACCGCAGTGCATATTTATTTATTGAACTGAATTGCAGCCTTTGTGAATTCACAATAGTAGTATGAGTTATTATGATTTTTAAATGGTTTTAATATTTCATGCAGCCTTAGTAAATAGTCTAATAATGCTTTTCATTGATTTTCCTCTGTGGAAAGCACCACTTACGGTATTTTGCCCGGTTAATCGACACAGGCTAAATGCAATCAAGGATTTTTATAATCAAGTACTCAAATTTAATGGAGGAATCATGACAGCCCTAGTCTTGATCGCTTCATATATCCTAAGGCAGCTTTCGGACACAGTCTTTGACAGCCTACCATTAATGATGACAACCGCCATTCATCCCAGTGATAACTGTGGCCTCTTCATCAGATCTGTCACCCTGGGATCTTAGGTCGAATAGGTCAAAAATAGTCTTACTCAAGACAAGAACACGGGTTCATTTTCTTTCTCATCATTCTCTGGTTGGCAGGTCTGCTGGTGTAGGTGAGAAATCATCCACAAATTAATGTATAGTGTTTTTTATTGATTTTGTTCATGGTACAAGCGGTCAAGTGTGGCTTTTCCTTGGTCAGCATTTCCCAAACTGGGTTTTGTGAACCCTTGGGGGTTTGTGAGGGAGTTGAAAAGCTAATAAATAATCACATATTATATCCCACCTTGGGTTTTTAATTCTAGCCAATGAGAGTTCACAGATATTGTACTGACACTCAAGCAATGGTGGGATGTGCATCAAATCTCCTGTGTCAGCTGGAGTCTTTTTGAAGAGTTCCTGAGTTGTGTTTGTCAGAAAACATTGCAGCAGGCTTTGATATATCACAAACCCCACGCTCCTCATTTTTAAAGAGGAGTCCAAGACTTGTTTCAGCAAATAAACATGTCACCTTTCACAACTAAATTACTCAGCATGTAGTTACCTGCTGTACAGGATGTGTTTGATTCACTGCCATGTCAAGAAAAGCGGAGTTGGTGTAACTCTTTAAACCACTAGTCTGGAAAATAGCTTAGTGCTTATTTTTTGTAGTATTGATGTCAAAGTAAACTGTGAAGTACTCCATGTCTGAGATGGTTATTGATTTTTTATTTTTATTTTGAGGGACTTTAAATTTAGTTGACACTCTCTGATTTTATTTAATATTCAGACTTGTGAATTATGACTTAATTTATTAATCTGAACTTCAACCTTAAACTTAAATATGTAGTTAATGTGCAAATATGGAGCTCCTTTTCTGGTTTACACTGACCTGATGTATCACATTTGCATATTAGATAAATATTTAGTTATTAATTTAGATTTAACATTTATATTTAAATGTGTCATATTAAATTGCAACCACTGGAGAAAGTGACAAATTTGCAGCACGCTTTATTTGGCATTTGACTCAACACAAGCAGCTTTAAGGAATAGTTCACTCTGAAATAAGCAATTCTGTCATTATTTACTCTCTCTGTAAAAGATGACTTAGCACTGCAAATGTCTTTGGTTCCAGGCAGTTGAAAGCATAACAGATAAAGAATTGGGCTACTAATACAGTGGTTGAAGATAGGGTTACTAAAATACACAGTCCTGCTCAGTCACCATTGTCCTATTGTGTAATCTAGCATACTTAACCTCCAGTCCAGAAGGCCATTGTCTGCATTTTTTGTTCTGTCTCCATCCCGTTTTTTTTTTTTTCACCACAAAGCATTGTTTATTTAGTAATTTTATATTTAATTTAGTAATTGGCTTCAGGGCTAATCTTTTGGATTCAGCTGTTTTTGGCTGTTTCTTTGAACTTAGTTTGCTAAAGTTTGTTGCTATGTCTGTTTTGTTTTAATTCTCTCTATTTTCTGGAAACCACTCTAGTGTTCACTGATAAGTAGAGGGATGTGGCTACTATAACTGCCTCTTCTCCAACACGTTGTTATGTTAGGAGACAGTGCTTTCTTTGAATAATTCAGCTACGCTCAACTCTCATGTGTCATGTGGTTTGCTGTTGTCCAGACAGAATTAAGGAAATAATGTGCACTTAAGTGAGTAGAAAGAAATAGAACAGTCCACAGAAATACCATAAAAATTAAACTAACTGATAATATAGAGAATGAGAAATTTTGACTTTATAGTTGCTAAGAAATAGTTGTTTGACCATCTACTTTGGTTACATAATAGTGTAATATTGTTGTCTAATAAAATAAAGTGCAAACATTCATTATAGTAAAACGGAGATGTTATGAATAAAATAATTTTTACATACAAAAAACGATTTTGTTGGTTTTAAAAAATCTGGCGCAGAATATAGTGTCAATTAAAAGTTATTTCAGCCAACAGAATCACTTTGGGATTTAATGGGAATAGGATTCTGCAGGAGAATTGAATATTGCTGTCCCATAAAACAACAGCTGAGGAGCTGTAAAATTTGAAAATTTTAATCAAAAGTGGTGTAAAACTGTGAGCCAGGTAGCTCTTTTTAAATGTAAGTGCTTTGGGTAGCAAGAAATTATCCTTATGGTTAAATGACAGTATATTATTTTCACGGTTGCTGTTAGCACATGTACATCAAAGGTGGAAAAACACACAGGTCAATGTGCCGGAGGATACATGTCAACAGTAAGGCCACAGATGGTTGTATTGAGATTATCAATTCCAGTTTTCTCCTTACGTGCAGCATTATTATGCAACTCAGTAGTTGATAACTTTTAAACATCCTCAGGGTGTATCCTCTCCCTGTAGCCCAAAGTTTTCTGAGAGTAGTTTTATTTGAGTACCCTCTGGCAATCTGCATTCCCAGTGTGCAACGCCACCTTCTCCCTGATTGATTCTGACGCTGTCTTCTGAGAAGAAAGGATATGAATCTCCCTGGGGTTCACTCTGACGCACAGATATACTGAGGACCGGGACGCTGCAAAACCTCCTGGTCTAAAGAGGAATTTGAAAAAAGCAGGGGGAATTGAGCAGTGTGCTTAACTGCCCTTCATTTCAGGGGTAATAATGTCTTTAGAGGATTTTTGAGTTCCACTCTTGTCATTGACAGAATAATTGCAGCGTCATTAATGCAGAAACAAATTTAAAATAGAATTGCAAAAAAAAAATAAAAAAATAAAAATCAATACAGTTGCTAAGATGCTATAAATATTTATAATAATCACTGTAAATATTTATAGGAACAGGAAATGAGCTTCATACAGGGAAAAAAAAAAAACAAAAAAAAAAAAAAAAAAAAAAAAAAAAAAAAAAAAATATATATATATATATATATATATATATATATATATATATACACACACACACATATGCACACGCATACACATTTAAAAAAAAAAATTTATTCTTATTTATTTATATCTACTGCTTCCTACTATTGTATGTAGAAAAAAAAATCTGTGCATCGGTATATGTATATATATTACGATGCACAGATTTTTTTGTGATATATATATATATATATATATATATATATATATATATATATATATAGTAAAATGCAGAAAAAAAATACATTAAAAGACTTTGAAAGCAGCATTCTTGGTCTAGAAAATTACTTTGAATGTCCATTTTAGTTCATTTTTAATTCTGTAGATCTTATCTGCTGTTTTATGTTAAGATCAAAAAACACTTTCTTCCTATAAAGGTAGAGAACAAATCATTTTTAGATAAATAATTAAGCTGAACTCAAAATATAACTTTTAGAAAAGTTAGAAAATTAGAAAAGTTTCAAAAGTTTTTTTTTTTTTTTTTTTTTTAATCTTTAAAAATTTATTTATACTGTATAAGTATGCCTCTTCATTTATTCTTTTCCTGAAATTTCAAATGATTGAAACTGCCCTTAGTAACTCTATTCCACTGTGAAGTTAAGTCTGTTCAAAACATGCTGTGGAGTTATAATGGCATTTGCTTCAGGGAATAGCAAACCACTGCTCACGCTCATGACTGGAGTGTAGACACACTCCGCCAGGCCTGATGGAAATGAATGGCTGAAAGCTTTCTGGAGATTTACGCTGTGTTATGATCCCACAAGCCCTGCATCCACATTTTCACTGAACACACGTGTGTCTTTTCATGTGAGAAGACTACTGGCTGATCGCAGTGAAAAATACTGACAGCGTCAAACATGGATTTGACAGCTGGATGATTGATGGATAATTCATCTATTGATTTGTTCATGTTTTTCATGTTTTGAGAGGTGTGTACAGAATGCTGGTTTCTCTAAGGAGTAACATGGCTATGTGTGATAATCTTTTTCTGAAAGTAACCACTTACAGCAGTGCTTCTGCAGTGCTTTTACATGCTTTGTCTAGAACTAACATGGTTTTAGCTTAGAAGACCAAGGCATCTCAGTCTTGAGGTTTTCTAATGATCTGATGATGAATCTATGAAACTATATACTTGTGCATAATTGTAGGCAAGCAAAATAAATAGAGTTGATTTTTTTTTAATTAACAAGTTTACTTTTAAAAGGTAGGATAAATGCTTTCCAAATCTTTTGTTTTTAACATCCAAGGTTTTGCATCCCATCAAACTCTGTTGTATTTGGAAATTCTTCTTGGTAGAAGCTTGCCAAATTACACAGATGCCAGGATGAATGGATGCGTGACATCCTCTCATCCACAAAACTATGCAAGACAAAAGTAAATATGATCTAGACTGCATTGAATATGGATTCACAATGAGAATGAACATGGTTTGTACCAAGCACAATGCGTTTTGAATTACTGGCTGCAGAGAAACCATTTGAAATAATCGTTTAAAATTCATTAAAAACACATTTAAATTGTTAAATGACAGTTAAACACAATTTAATTATTAAAATTAATTGTATTATTTTTGTTTTTAAATTAATATCTGCCCAGGTTTTGGGTTTCTCTGACTACATTTTATACATTGCTCTGGATACAATTCAATACACTTTTTAGGTGACGTGTCCAGAAGATGCACTATAAGAGTGTACATTTGTGCAAAATGGAAAATATTGCAAAATATTGGATTGGTTGTATCATGTTTCAAAGTAAAATGCCTAGTGACTGGTGCTAAATAGCATGTTCAATTTCCTTGGAAAAATAGTTAAGTATGATTGTGGCAATGTTTTATTACATTGGTTAATGTACGAATTGACAGCAGTTCGGAAATTAAATGTCCAGTGATTGGTACTAAAAGGCTAATGCTCTATCCAGTTTGAAATTGACATACAGTAAACCCTAATTAAAACTTAACCAATAGTGTGAGCAAAAAAATAAATAAAAAATTGAGCTAAAAGTGAATTTGCATGAGTCCTCGAGCTCTTCTATTGTGACTTGTTTCATCGGACTCTACACGTTGCAAGTGTATGTTTCTGTACCAGGTGGGCTACCGAGCAAGTTTACTTCTAGAAAACCATACATATGGAGCAGATTATGTGATGTAAATGTCAAAACTTATTAGTTTACAAATCATGCACTACGGTAAAAATGTTTTAAAGTAAAAAAAATGTAGTATTTTTCAATGAACCGCACAAAAAAGTATTAATTAATAATCTGCCCCCTAAGCATAATTTATGTGAAAAGTTGTTGGTGTTTTACTATCTCTTCTGTTGATTTCAGCTGGAAACTGCAGTGAAATGTATGTATAGTTACGGTATGTTTTTGCAGTTTTGCAGAGATCTGAGCAGAGCCATGAATTTGCAATAAGCCAGTGATGATTAATATTAACAATAATTTTATTTTAATGTTTATTTTTGTACAATAATCCATTTTGGTACTCAGCTGGGTCACCACTTGATGTGTGATGTACATCAGGGTCCTGAATCAAAACCAGTTGAGAGACACTGTCCTTTGTCAAATCTTTTAACTTGACATTAGCCTACAGGTCTAATTTTGCGCAAGATTATAAACTTGACTCTTAATAATAGCAAAAGGGTTATTAGAACTGTTTTTCATAGCGCTTAAGCTAGGTAGACAGAATTCATTATAGATGAAAGAGAGGACCCCTGTGGATAACTTCTGCTTTAAAGAATGAAATAAAATGCATATTTGAAAAGATACCTCCTTTTATTTTAAACTTTAATTAGTGGTTTATTTTCTTCAGGAAAAAAAATCCAACTCATCAAATATCTTTATAAGAGAAGCAAGAGAAAATAATGGAAATTAAGTTATATGGGATTACTTATTAAAAGCAAAGTGCTTATCAAATAAAATGAAGACAAGAAGAATGTATAATACTAACTATAGGACAGCATTTTTATTTAGGGGTTTTGTCTTTAATGGACAGGACACTAAAAGACATGGAGGAAGAGAGAGGAGAAATGAAATTAGGATGTGAATTCCTGGAACTTAATTCCCTAAAGCACAATATCACTTTTATGTGCCCTGATGTGCACTTGTCGGAACTGCAATTCAATCATTTTTACATCAGTGATTTTAAATTGCAGTTTCCTGTTTTGTTAATTAGTTTTTAAATAATGACAGACATTTTGTTATGTATTATGCATAGTGCATGAGTTATCAGTGTTCTTTATTACAAAACCAGCCAGAAAATACTCTCATACAGTGATACATTTAGTACCTCTGAGCTATGGGGTTACATTTCTTATTTGACACATTAGTCTCACATTAAAGCTCCCGATTGAATTCCCAGTCATGCAACTTTTTGAGGCAGCTTTTGAAGTTGGTTACTGGTTGGTTCGGGGTAATCACTTACAGCTAACAGGAGGACTGATGGAGAGGTCTGAAAGGACGTATCAATAATTCACAAACTTGAAATGTGAAAAGTTACTGCCATGCTTTTGAGAAAGGAGAATTAAATTGAGCCTCAGGTCTTTCTGGGCAACTTTCTCAAAACAATCCATCAAAGTTGCACTGTTCAGCCGGTGAAGAACTCTCATAGCATCACAAATGAAACTACCATAGCCGAATTTCTAGCAAACAAAGGGAAATTTCAGATTGTGCTGTGTTGTTTAGCTTGTCTCTTTTAAGTTTGATATAAAGAACAAAACATGAAAGCCTTCAATGCTATTTAACCTCAAAGTAAATAAAAATAGTGAATTCACTCAACGGATTTAAATAATTCATAAGCGTCTTCATAATAGAGTTGCTCATTTTATTGCAAAAAATGTTTAAAATGTCATATCCACCACATAATAATATAACACAAAATTTTGGCAAATTTGTAGAAATTTTTGTGATTTGACTGGCATGAAAACATACAATTTTTATATAAAAGTAAGTAAACATGAAGGTCCACCACTAAACAAAATAATTATGAATTGTCATTAGAGTTTGTTGAACAATACATGAGATGAAAATTAAATTTGTCGTCTGAAGAATTACAGAATTCTCAAGTGATGCACTGAACAATGCTAGTGGACCAATTAAATGGTGAGAGCAAAACGTGTTTTTAAGATGTTATTTTTAAAAATCTACAAAGCCAAAGTTTACTTGACTAAAGTAAAAGAAACCACCAATTGTGTTATCAACCCAAATGTCAATCCTCATTGATAATATGATAACTGATCATGTAATTTACAGCTACTTTATGCGTCAATCTATGGGATGACACAAGAAATGAATTATATCAGCAGAGATCAGGGCCCACGCTTCAGCTTCTTAGAGATAATATTTGAACACAATATTGCAGCAGAGCACAAATGTAGCTCTACCATATTTTCCTTACCTCTTCAGCTCATCTCAGCTCATTCATCTCACATCCTCTTTTAAAAGTTTTGAGTGTGTCATGTAAAACTTGAGCCATAACTTCAACATGTTCAACCGCCTTGATTTGATTCAAAGATCTGACTGCAAATGATAAGATAGATGGCACTGGTATTGTGGTTGCTGGTTGCCTTTTTGGAAAAGTTGCAAGTTTTGAGCACAGGAACTTCATAAAACTCCTGTGAGATCTGAGTTTTTACTTTCGAGAAGGAAAATCCTTTGTACCTGCACCATGTATAGAGTATGTGGTAACTACTAAAGCAAAATACATGTGACAACAAATAAAATCAATAAATAGAAACATCAGCATTCATTCCCCACTGTGCTGTGTATAGATTATAGCCAAATGTATGTGTCTGAGCTGCACTTCTGTCATTCAGAAGTGACCGAAATGATGTCCCATTGATGGGTTATATAACACGTTTCAGACTTAGAGAGATAAAGTTAAAAGTAGTCAAAGAATATATAGGCCTGGAGGGCGAATAAACCTGTAATGCATGCGTGGACTGAAGAGACACAACAGCGAGAATACAGGTAGACGATGCTCTTGTGTAAACAGATGGGTCATATCAAATGAGCACAGGAAGTAAAACACCCCCAGGCTCACAGGGCTTCAGACGGAGGACTTTATTTAAATAATTAAAGGTTTTTCTCATTTAAAACCTCTTTAAATTCTCTCTGTACCCATCACCGAAAATAAATAGTCAATGAAGTTCCATTTCCACTAATAAAAATCTGCACTGACAACCATTTCCTTCATTGCTTCTTCAAAAAGCATGTATATTTAAATGACAGTCAGTGTGGGCATGTGTTGTGTAAATTTTAAACCTGTTCCATAAGGCCTGATATCTGTAGTATGTGTACACTTTCATGAGATACATAATATAACCAGTGTACTTGTATATGACACAAAATATTTTTTTAGGTCTATCTATCTATCTATCTATCTATCTATCTATCTATCTATCTATCTATCTATCTATCTATCTATCTATCTATCTATCTATCTATCTATCTATCTATCTATCTATCTATCTATCTATCTATCTATCTATCTATCTCTTTTTTTCAGTTAGTTGCCAAAATATCATTTCTCATTTTCATTTTGTTCAATTTGAAATACTAAAATAACTAAAACAATATAAACATAAAAAGCCTACAAAAATGACAAAAGCTTTCTCTAATTTTAACTAAAACTAAAATGAAAGTAGAAAACATAAAAATAAAGGCTTCAAAATAATACAATTTCAAAAAACTGTAATAGTATATCTATAAAACTAAAATAACACTGGTGTGATTCCCCTGTATTTTCAGGTATAATATTTCAGCTTTTTAGTCCCCAAAAGACTTCATAAAAATGTATCTTTAATATATTTAATAAACACTAAGAAATGTGCGTAAAAATAGGAATCAATGTGTTATGTTAATATGAAGGAATTTATTGAAGGTTTTATTGTATAACAGTTTTTTTTTAATACTCAAAAACAAGTCAAAAAATGCAGTATGTATTGAATTGGTGTTGATATTCTGTTTCCAACTAGTTGTCCAAAGAAATTAAAACTTTTAAAGATTTATACGTCTCTAGTTGTACTTTTGTAAATGCTAGATGTTTTAGAGTACATGCACGTTTCAGAAATAAACCATAATGATGCAATGAGCATTGAACACTGCGAATCAATAAGATTGCTCTAATTCTATAATTTATTAGAATGATATTGATTCTGTCAGGAATGTTCTTATACTCAGTTGATTCTAATTTGCACTCTGATTCACAAATAAATACATGCAAATGCTAATACGATTACCCTGCTAAAACATAAGATTTTGAACCTTTCTATGTTCACAAAAGTGAGATATTTCAGAAAAACTGCCCTAAATGACAGGTTTATTCACTCAACAGGCAGCATGCCCTGGAGATCAGGTTTCCACCTGCTTCCACTAGCTGACAGCTCTATTCTTCAGAGTCTGCCGGTGAGATTACGTCGTTCAGACGTTTATCCATAGCAACAACTGTTTAAATCAAATGCAAATGTATATTTCAAGATCACCTATTTCATCTCCTCGCTCTGAATGCTGTCGTAAGCCTTCTCATCATGCCAGCCATCATTATCAGCTATTTGCATGATGTGGCTTAATTACCGGCCCAATCTGGGGAGATTAGCAGCCCTGGCAGAGAGAATCGTATCAGATTCCAAAGATACGGCGCAGATATCAGCCTGACAGAATTACGATGCTTTTGGCTGCTCTTGGAGAAGCACAAATCACCTACAAATACACCATAATGACGCAAAGAGCATCAAACACAGAATCAATAAGATTGCTGTAATTCTATAATTTATTAGAATGATATTGATTCTGTCAGGAATGTTCTTACACTTAGTTGATTCTAATTTGCACTCTGTTTGCAATGCAAACACAATTGTTTATTTCTATTAATGTACAGATAGTATGTCTTTATTAAAAATGCGTTAACACTGTGAACTTTTAGCCTTTGTGTACCATTTATCAAACAGGTGTTGGTTTTTATGGTTTATGGGGACTCGCATAGGCCTAATGGTTTTTATACTGTACAAATGGTATTTTCTATCGCCCTACACCAACCCTAAACCTACCCCTCACAGAAAACATTGTGCATTTTTAGATTAAAAAAAAAAAATCATTCTGAATGATTTATAAGCCTTTTGAATTACGGGGACACCGAAAGTGTCCTCATAAATCAGCTTCACGATGTAATACCTATGTCCATGTCATTATACAAATTTGTGTCCTCATAAACAAGCACGCACACATACACACACACACACACACACACAGTAAAAAAAATAAATCTTGATATTTTCATGTGTCTTGTATTGCACTGCACTCTCTTTCATACAAATGACCTCAGAGGACTTTAATATTTATATTAATGTTATAGTGTTACATACACACGCACATATGTGCCCATGATAAAATCATTTCAACTTGAAACAATTTTTCATGTCCACATCTGTATTTATTTGGTGAATTGTCAGTAATAAGCCTGTATCAGGGTCCTGTTCACCCTGCTGGGGTATATTTTGGATTTTTACATTATTCTTTACTGCTTAAAGAATCTCACGTAAAATGTAAAATGCTCTATTAATTTGCATCTCAGGCTGGTGTATACCACTGGCTTTTTGGATGCTGTCATCCATAAATTCAGTGGCTAAGTCCTTGAAAAATATTCTGCAGAGATTGTGATAGAACTCCACCCAATATAAGCAGTAGCCAAAGTCCCTGAGGAGGTGCCAACCAGACCAGTTCCACCCCATCATAAATCTCAACCGACTTCTGCCGTGACTAGATAGCTTTTTGGAAACACCAACAGAACATTTCTAATTTGCCTTACGTTTTCTTCGTAATTTGCTCCCCAAATTGTAAAAGATCCCCTCCATTAACGTCTATATTATTGAAAGCACCCACTATAAATTCAGATGTGAGTAGACTCAGTGGTGCTGTGCCTCAGGAGACTGGGAGTAAATTGAAATTCAGGTCATAGTAGCTGCCTGGCCAGAGCAAAGAGACTGCGTGTTGCTGGTTTGGAGGAGAAAACGGTGCGCTGCTTATTACAGGCCAGCCTGGAGATTGACAGAGCAAAGTTACGCTCTCATTTCCTCAGCCCTTTAAAGGATTGCAATCTTCCTCTCTTTTCTCTGCTGTCTGTCACTGTGTCACTCTGTGACCACTGCCACTGTTGGACGGATTCACCTCTCTCTCTCTTTCTTCTTCCCGCCCCTCCTCTCACCCAGCTCCATATAAACAGCTATCAAACTCTTCTGGCAGGCCTTTGAAATGAGAAAGTCTCTGAGGAACCATAAACACAAGCTCATATAAATGATATTGAATTTATATGAGCTATGTGACAAGAAACCCTATTTTCACATGGGCATTAGACCACAACGTCTGCATGCAGACTTCAGATTCTGGAGACCCCTAACGTGAAGAGTCGAGTCAAGTCACTTTTATTTATATAGCGCCCTGCAATAAAGATTGTTTCAAAGCAGCTTCACAGTTTTAAACAGGGAAGTACCAGAATCAATGATGCAAACTTCATCAAATATGAGTCAAATTCGAGTTTTGCTGTAAAGCAATACTGTCATTATTCAGCTCCAGTAGGTTCAGTGTTGATTCAATAACTGTGTAAAGTTAATCAATTATGAAACATGTTCAATTCAGCGCTAAGCAGCTGTACTGAAGACAGTAGTGTCATTATTCAGCTTGAGTCAGTTCAGTCTTGATTCGATTCAGTTTAATAACAATGTAAAATTTTGCAAAATTCTTCAATTATGAGCAAATTCTATTTAGATTTAAAGCAGCTGTACCGAAGACAACAGTGTCATTATTCAGCTCAATTCAGCTCAAGTTTTGTTCTAAACAGATAATCTCAGTGCTGTCAGATTAATAATATTAGTAAATATTAAGTGTCTTTTGTAGATGTGAGTATATGACATAGCCAAAAGTATGTGGACACCTGAACACTACATTCATATGTGATTTATATGAGCTTTCAGTTGTTTTTGTTGAGTTGGCCATTACAATACTCATAAAACGAACTATTGCTGGAACTACCTGCGACGGAAGGAATCTGCTGGAGCATTGAAAATGATGGACTGGCCCCCTCAAAGTCCGGACCTCAACCCCATCGAGCAAATTTGGGGCAAATAATAAAGTTAAATGTGAATAAAAACAGTATGACTCACTACATCTGATATTTGTTGTGCTCAGAGCAACCATCTGCATGTTTCATGAACATTATGAAATGAAATCATGATTTGGAGGCAAAAAAGGTCAACATTTTCAGATCTGTCAGGTGTGCTAACAATTTTGGCCACCACTGTATATATGTGTATATATATATATATATATATATATATATATATATGTATGTATATATATTAGTGCTGTCAAACGATTAATCGCGATTAATCACATCCAAAATAAAAGTTTTTGTTTACATAATATATGTATATGTACTGTGCATTTTTATTATGTATATATAAGTACACACACATACAGTATATATTTTGGAAATATTTACATGTATTTACATTTATGTATTTATATTCTTAGATTTTATATTATATGTAAAAATATTTAATATATAAACAAACATATTTTTCTTAAATATATACATGCATGTGTTTGTATTTATATATACATAATAAATATACACAGCACACACACACATTATGTAAACAAAAACTTTTATTTTGGATGTGATTAATCGCGATTAATTGTTTAACAGCACTAAATTATATATTTATATTTTTTCTGCAGTCAAAAACTGGTCCAACTGCTTCAACTCTGCACTGTTTACATTCTCTGGTCTGGCGTCCACATATATTTGGTCATGTAGTGTCTCTGTATGTATGGATTATGACAGCGAGAAACTCCAAGCATGATCAAAGATGCTTTCCCAGACTATTTATAGACCGAGACCTGTCATTGTGTGCACTTAACAATGGTCCGCTCATTCCTAGTGATTAAATGGTTCAGGGAGCGCTTGTGCTGACTGCATAATGTATTGGACAGCCTCTGCTATCACACTATGGAAATATTATTCTGCTCTTCTGTGAGGATACCAGACTTTCCTCCTCACAGATTTATGGCTGCTTCGCCACCCTGATGCTTACTTGCATATTTATGCTGTGCTGTGTCCTGTCATCAGTCACGGAACAGGCCCAAGGGTTAGCACACATATCTGCTTATATCATCTGATGGGCCTTTCACTGACATCGCTGTGTGTCTGGCAGGAAACAGGTCTGATATTAGTCTTGTTCATGCCACTGAGTATCTTCTGTATTGTTTAAGAAAATAATAGAGTGTCTTCATTTCAGATGTCAAAGCTGCCAGCTTCCAGTGTTGGTGATGAAGGTAAAGGTGATGCAACACAGGCTCAGACAGAATCTGCAGAGTTTTCGCACATTTTCTGTGCTGATTTTAAGGAAAAAATTTAGAATTGTGGGGAAAGAATGGAAACATTGTTGAAATGATAAATATTAATCAGCCTAAACTTTTCACATTCAGCTAACGATTCAATTTGATTCAATTCAATTCAATTCAATTCAATTCAATTCAATTCAGTTCCAGTGCTTTCTGTGTATAGATTCTGTGTGGGCCTGGTCATAACTAATATATCTATATCCATTAATATCACATGCATCTCGGATGTCAAAGTTGCCAACCTCCAGTGGTTGCAAAAGGTGATGTAACACAGGTCTAGACAGAATCTGCAGTATTTTCTCACCATTTTCGTGCTGATTTTAATGAAAAATATGCAGAATTCTGTGGAATAAATTGAAACGTTGATGAAATGTTAAATATTAAATACAGTACTGCATTCTTATTGTTAGCTAAAAATTAAAGTAAATTAAAGTTGGTTTCTGTGGAAACCTCTGGAAGCTTCTGAGCGTATAGATTCTGTGTGGACCTGGGTATAACTAATATATCCTGTATGTATTATTAATATCAAATGCAATGCTCTACAAAGTTTTTTTTTTTCTCTCTGTCTCAGGATACGGAGGACTAACTGAACTTCCTCCAGTCTGTCAGTGGTGTGATGTGCATATATTTCTTGTTAATATTTTACTAAGACCATCCACAGTTTCATAGAAGATGCTGTTTGCACCCTAAATAATATCATATGTAGGCCAAATTTGCATCGGAAGTGAACATCCCTATGCCCTACTACCTTCGAAGGGGAGAGGCTTTGAAGTGACTTTGTAGGGAGCACTCCTCTGCCATATCTAGCTTTAAAATGAGGAACGCACCACCCTGGGTCACGACCATTAATGATAAAAAGACTTGTTGAAGTGCCCATTGCATGTACCCTTTGTTAATGAAATTGTGGAAGGGACTTTCGTGAAGGGATTCAGGTGTTCTCTTACATTTGGAACACCCCTACAAATGGTGTCCCCTTTCTGAAGTGCAAAAACACTGTTTGGATTTCACCCATTGTCTTTATTTTTTTTGAAAGTGTTAAGAAATAATCTATGCCTTAATCAATCAGTCAATCCTTCTGAAGGCATAATGGCCAAACTAATGCAAAAGACTAAGACAAAAATTATAAAAAAAATCAGACTAAGACAAAAATGATAGTAAAGCCCAAAAGACAATCTTTTGGTTTTATATGGTCATACAACCCCCCCCCCCCAACCCCCCAGTAGGTGGCGACTAGTAAACGACTTGTGAATTACAGAATCATTCATAAAGATGATTCATACACTGCTTTCATTTAGGAACAAATCAAGTAACTCACTGAATCATTCTCTTAGCTGACTCACTCAGAAACACTGGTTGATTCATTCGATCATTGAATCATTAATTCAACAACTCATTTGTTCAAAACACTGAATCATTCAGTAACGTTACTATTTTGTGCTGCTGTGACTGCTTTGACTTTGTTTTGAACTTTTTTCATCAGTGGAGCATAAACAGCCAAAGTAACAGGAAATAACGCAACTAATATGAAAGTTATACAATATTTACTTCTTCTTTATTAAACTGTCGAACAAAAGCATCATGTTAATCACAGTCGTGCTGACCATCCTTGAGCAGTGAGGGTCACAGGAAACCATGGTCATTGTTTTGCATCAAAACTTTGTCACAAATTGTCTAGAGATACTTCTGTTGGGTGCAACAGGATCCATCTTTGTCCTCTATCGCTCTGCCTCGTGGGAGACAGCCAGCTCTGATTTTATTCTCTTGCATTTTAATTAACCTTTGCCAGTACACTGATGCTGCCGCTGCCTGCTCATTATTAGGGAGCATGTTCTGTGCGACTGCACTAACGAATAGCTCAGGGACCCCTGTTTCATCTCCGTAACGCTGGGGAGCATGAAAATGCAATCTGAAATAGAAGTGCCTACAATGGATTTTTAGCTTTATTATTTGTTTTCATTTTTGCCTATATTACCTTTCAAAGTGAGGCATATCCTTTGTTCAAAGCTTTTATAGCAATCAATGAATATTTAACATCCCCTGGTAGCTCCCTGTGAAGAATGCTTGATAGGCATGTGCTTTATGCAGACGCACCTGTGTGGGACAATGGCCTTTAGTGGGGACAGGGAGTCATTTTCAACAAATACAGTCCACCATGAAGGACAGTGCATTATGATAAAAGTCCCAAAGAGTCTCTACAAAAAAAAAGTCCCTACAACTCCCAAAGTACTGTTGTTCTGCTCAGAGGTTGCTGTTTTGGGAGTTTTTTTTTTTTTTTTTTTTTTGTAGTTCTCATTTTGATATCTGAAATAATTCTGGGCTCTCTTTAGGAACAAACACATTTTTTTAGTTGTTGGAAATACTGGTTAAACTATGTTTCGTGAGTAAAGATGGATGCAAAGAAGTAGGCTATTTTGTTATGTCAGGTTCTTACCCTCTGAGGGTTTTACATTCACATTTATACATTTATATGTTGTTTATAATATTGTATATTATAATATATTAGAATATAACATTGTTTATTACATTTACATTTTGTGATAAACAAAATAGTTTTAAATACAGTTTTAAAAATTGCACATTCTCATGTTTACTTTTTTGTAAAGTAAGAGAAGTATTAATGTTAAAGGTTTACTGTTTTTACCTGATTTCTTTGTTTTTCATTGTGTGATTTTTGCTGAATTGAATCCAGTCTAATAAGGCTACATTCACACTGCTAGCCTTAGTGCTCAATTCTAATTTTTTTGCTCACATTGTTGTCATATGCCAGCGAGCTGCGCAAGTGTTCCCAAATCCACATTTTTCCAGCGGAATTGGGCAACTTTTTCACTGTTGCAGTGGGTTGTTTTTCAATTTCTTGGGTTGAAGTGACCCCACTAATGCAATATTGACCCCCCCCCCCCACACACACAATGCAATAGGGCAAGTTTTGGACTAGTTTTGAGAAGCAATTGGCAGATTTTGTTGTGAAAACCTGGCAGCCCTGTTCGTATCGTTCTCTTGCGCATGTGGGTCAGTTCAGAACATGATCTGTTTACACTGGAAATCTGATATTGGCCACATTTAAAACAACAGTGTGAACAGCTATACAAAAAAATAAGATCTGAGCAAAAATCGGAATGAAGCACTAAGTCTCGCAGTGTGAACATAGCCGAAGTGGCACAAATCATCAGTGCGGTCCAGGAGAAACAGTTGAAAAATCTGTGCTGGGATTTTTCTTTCAGGTTATTGGAATTATCCTCATTACAGATGCATTAAATGGCATGGATGTTGGTGTTTTCTTGGTTAAGTAATGGGTGCATTTTGTTTCATGTTCTCAGATAAACATTAAACTGATTTTAAAGGAGAAGATAGCATGGCTTCAAACTGAAACACATAGCTCAGCCATAATTAACCACAAAGGATTTTACAAAGCTTTAGTGATTCAGTGAAGCTTGTAAATAAACATTACTGTTGAGAGTTTGTTTGTACTCGGGAATAAGGAATTACTGAAGACCAGCCTCATGCACAGACTGTTTTCTTGGGTAATCACCGAAAAAAAAAAAAAAAATCATCTTCACATGTACAACTAATGCCCTGTGCTTATTGACTCTGAATTGTATTTAGAGACCCTGCTTGTTGCTGTGAGCTGCTCTTAGATGTTTGAGGCCTAACTCGGCCAGCGTTGTGTGTTGTCATCAACATTCTGTTGTTCTTGTGCACATCCAGGGGTGCGCTTTCAATAGAGTGCACAAAGCCACAGTTAGGGAATCACTGTCTTTGATTAGCAGTAGCAGATAAAACACTGACCGATCTGACAGTATTGATCATTTAGTGCAAAAGGGCAAAATAAACCTAATTTGAGTTTACATTTATGTTATGTTGTGTTATGTTATGTTATGTTATGTTATGTTATGTTATATGTTATGTTATGCTATGCTATGTTATGTTAAAATTGCTTTGGCCCAAAAAACTGTATGTGAGATGTTTGCAAAGACATACCTTATTTTCTGCAAAATAAGCCGCAAGTAACTAAGTCACACTGGGTCAAGATTAAGTCGCATCAATGTATGTCACAGTTTATTATTACATTAATATATATTTACAGACATTATAAACGCTATAAATTATAATGATAAACACTATAATAATAATAATGATAACACTATAAATATTATTATAACCATTAATGTATTTATTTTCTCTGATTTTACAACAAGTCCTTTCAATTTAATGTTATTCAGAACAGAACAAGAATAAAAAATACAAATTATACAAAACATTTATTAACACATAAACAAAAGTATTTAATTATTTCTTTGTTGCACAGAAAGACCTAGACATGTCTATATTGCATTATTACCATTTTAAAAATAAAAGAACAACACATTGTCTTTTCTCTTGACAGAATGTTATGGATGAAAAGGTAAACCTGTTGTTTACAGAAAAATGGATTGCAGATATTAATGTGCCTTTATTTTCACAACTCCATTAATCATAATTTTTTTCAAAAATACCATTTCCTACATTGGCCATCTAACAATGCAATGCTACTTCAACTGTTTAATTGTTAGGTATTTGAATCTGCCCAGATGTTCGTGAGTGTAGCCTCATATATGCTCTCAAATTGGAGCTGAGGAAAAATATTCTCTCTCCAAAAACATCTCTGCCTCTCTCTGACAGTGAAATATGAATAAGCCCTTTTCTTGCAATGCCAGGAAATGTGTAAACTCCATCCGTCTTGTTCTTTGGCCAGCCCAATGTTCACTTCTGAAAAAGGCATCACTCTCTGGTTTCCTCATGGTTGCTTCTACGAGTCCCATTAGTTGTTGTTGAAGGACAAATGTGACAAATTATGTTTTACTGTTTTAGGTTGATACAAATATGAATTGAGTCTCTGTGCTCCCATTGGCTGCTTCTGGCACTGCAGAGACGTCTGCAGGGAGTAAATAATGAGAAGACAGATCCATTAACCATGAGTCCAAACTTCATCACAGAGTTAATATATGGGTGCACAGCTGACATCAGTCATGTGCAGGCTTTAAATGCAATAAACTTAATTTGTAAGTGCACAATGTAAATATTTTGATTCCAACTTGATTCCAATACTTCTCAACTTATTAGCCTCTTTATGTATGTTTGTTTAAATTTTTTTTTTTCTTTTGGAAAAAAAAGTGTCTTTTGCACATCCAGGCTGCATTTATTTGATCAAAAATACTGTAAAAACATTACTGTGAAATATTCCAATTTAAAATAACAGTTTGTTTATAGTAATGCACTTTAAAATGTGATTTATTCCTGTGATGCAAAGTTGAACTTTTAGTAGCCATTTCTCCAGTCTTCAGTGCCACATGAATATGCTGATCTGGTGCTCAAGAAGCATTTCTTTTTATTTTCAATACTAAAACAGTTGTAGTTTTTACATACATACAAATAAAACTGAAGTGCACAGAAAGGCCTAGACTTGTCTTATAAAGGTATCAGAGATTATGAAAAAAAAACAAAAAAAAACAAGAGATTGAACAGTGAAACCAAGATTGCCTAGGTTGCATTATTACAGTTTTAAAAATACATGAACAAAATATTACCTTTTTTTCTTGACAGAATGTTATTAATGAAAAGGTGAACCTGTTGTTTGAAGCAAGATAGATTGAAAATAGTTGTGGAGATTTATAATTGGTGGAAACCATGATCATTTTGTTCAGAATTCTTCGATGAATAGAAAGTAAAAAAAAAAAAAAAGCATTTCTTTTGTAACATTATAAATCTGTTACTGTCAGATGATCACTTTAATGTATCCGCAATTTCTTTTTTTTTTAAAAAAAAAAAATCTTATTATCAAACTTTTGAAAGTTATATTTTTTTAATAAAACAAGCACAGTTGTAATTGAACTTGAGAGCCATTGATCACCTCGTGTTGTAGTTTTTGAATTACAAGAGCAGCTTTGGCATTTTGATATACAGTAACTGTGTTGCATGAGGAGAAACTCCTTCAAATCTGAGGGAGCACGTGTACTGTTAGAATGAGCATAATGCATCTATTACAGCATACAGTGGAAGGATGTGTGTGAGTGTGTGCGTGTAGATGTGTATATTCAGAAAAGGACACTGAGCATTATATGACAACCAGTATAATTCTACATTTGCCTGCTGAGAATTGGTCTAACATTCATATTTATTTCTGGTAAATTGAGTTTGAAAGCAAATAACTCAGGTAAAGTGAGTGTGATGAGAGGCCCTGGGCCACTGAGGCTCATTCTAGCTCTGACAGCTCACTGACACACTTTATGATATTAGCAGCACTTTATCCTTTCATGTGTTTCAAACCTCATATATAACTAACTCATGCAGGTTTCCATAAACTCTCTGCCTTCTTCATCAACAAAATTGGAAGTTTTCAGCTCTGTGAATCTGTTTTAGATGCTGTTAAATGAATAGTTCACCCAAAACATTTGCTAAAATTTTACTCACCCTCCGGCCATCCAAGATGTAAATGAATTTGTTTCTTCATTGGAACAAATTTGGAAAAATTGAACATTCGTTACTTGCTTACAAATTGATCCTCTGCAGTGAATGGGTACTGTCAGAATGAGAGTTGATAAAACATCACAATAATCCAATAATGTTTGTTTAGATACTAATTATATTGTACACCTGCTTCTTGTTTTACCCCCCATTATCTTGTGTATTTAAGCCAAAATTTTATTTATTTCGGACAGTTCAGTGTTGTCTTTGTTTTATGAGGCTGTCATGTTTTTAGCTCTGTGGATTCAGTGTTGTCAATAGATTTTAGCAACTCGTTTAGATTTTTTTTTTTTTTTTCAGAAAAGCACCTAGCAACAAAACTAGTGTCTTCTTAAACAAACATTATCTAGACTTACTGGTGTTATTGCATAATCTAGTGACATTTTTAGCGAGCTATTTTATTTTATTTTATTTTATTTTATTTTAAAGGCTGAAAATAGATCTCCTTCTTCCCATTTTGTCTGACCCGCTTTAACAGGTGGATTTTCCACCTTAACAGGCCTCAGTTCTATGTTCCACTTTCCCAAAATATTTCAGTTTGCTTTGATTGATTGTTGCAATTGTTTTACAGTAAATGTGCTTCATGTTTTTTCCGTCATAAGCAAACAACAGCAGTGTGTTTTGTAGCCTGGAGTAACAAGAGTGGGTGGACTGTGAAGTTTTTTGACCATTTCATAACAAGTGTTACAGAGAACTACATCTTTTGATTTGTCCTTGGAAATTTGAGAGATATGCTGATACACATGCATAATTGCACAAATTACGTTAGAAATGCCTGTATTTTATTGGCTGAATCAGACAAAATGTAATCTCTACACAATACTCTATAAAAACAAGCCTACATAACTTTTGGAAAGCATCCAGTCCTATTAAAAACATTGAAAGGAGGAACTTTAAGCTGACTTAAGGTCACCGAAACATTTGCTTTGTTTTGAATCAATGTAAGAGTTCAAGATTAGGTTTACTATAGCTTGTTAATGTTACAAAAGAACAGAAGAAAACTTTGTTCTCTACATGCTGTACAATATCCACCAATTTACATCTATGTCCTGTCAAAATATTTTTTTTTACATGAAACAAACAAGAAATGCAAAACAAAACTAAAATATCTATTTTGGAATATTCGTTTGCTCATGTCTAAACATTTCTGGCTGCATTATTCCATTTGCACAGGCCTCTCAGCAAGCTGTTGACATTACAGTATGAAGAAGTGCTGTTCGGTATATTCTTCACTGGCTGTGAACACCATAAAATCAGATATACTGCGTTTTCCGTATAGATCAGATATTGTACCTATCAAGGAACTTATGAAAAATTGAAACAGCCCCTAAGCTGAGCCCATCAGTATTTCCAGAGCTGAGAGTGCATGAATAAAACATAGACAGATATGATGATGAGGGGCAGGATGGGAGTCTCTGGACAGACTGTGACTGACTGAATCAGCAGCGGTCACTTGACCTCTCCCCTCCGATGGGGCGTTCACGCCTCCTGCCTGGATCTCATTTACGACAGCATGCCATCATCAGAGTAATAGCCTGACAGGAGAATAGTTAACCCTTGACCTCTCCCACAACACATTCACTTGAAGGCAGAATCTTACTCTTGATTTCTCTGTCATCATCGTGGCATGTTGACATTTGCTGATGAGAAGCTTCTGTACACAACCTCAGTATGGTGATTTCAAATATTTCTGATATTAAAGTAATTAGCAGATTAACCTGGTCAAAGGCCATCTTAGACCAGCTTGAATTTCCATGCTCCACCTGCAGGAACTTATTGGTCAAGCTAGCTGACCAAAATTGTCCTTCTGGTTAAAATTCATTCAAAAATGAATTTTCTGTCATTGTTTACTCACAATCATGCTGTTTCAATCCTGAATACAGTTTTTTTCCCCCTATGAACCAGAGGTGTCAGTGACACATTTTCTGTGTGTGTATATATATATATATATATATATATATATATGTGTGTGTGTGTGTGTGTGTGTGTGTGTGTGTGTGTGTGTGTGTGTGTGTGTGTATGTATGATGATATTATTGGCTGGATAGATAGATATTAATACATTCTGCAAATTGTTACATATTTAATTTACAAATTTAAATTAGTATTATAATATATAAATAGAAATTTCTATAGGTTTCTAAAAAGATCAATATAAATATATGAATATAAAATCAATATAAATAATATGAAATGAAAACTTTATTTACGTTCACACTGTAATACCTACTGCAATGTCTTTGAACACTGAAACTCAGTTCCTCACATGTAATATTTTGGATTCAAAGAAGTGAATTTTGCCAAAAGGACTGAAATATTTTATCTACAACAATCATGTATGTAATTATCAGAGAAAAGATAAAAATTCTTTTTTGTTGTTGTTGTAGTTGTTATGTTTTCTAAGTTGAAAAAAAATCTTATTTGGCTTAAAAATCCTAGCAGACAGGTTTGGAGCAATATGAGGATGAGTAAATCATTACATAATTTTAACCCTCTGGGGTCTAAGGTAATTTTGGGGCCCTTGAGATGTTTTGACATGCCCTGACATTTGTGCTTACTTCAGCTACTCAATTTTTACGCTTACATATATGCAGACATTTGAAGTAATTTAGATCTCTCTCCACATTATCGTCTTTGGGAACTGAACCCATTGTCTTGACATTGCTAGTGCTAACGCAAGTACTAATGGTCTATTGTTTTTAGCTACAGAACAGTTTTGGGTGAGCTATTCTTCTTCAAGATAATTCGAATCTAGCATGACTAGCCATGTTGGTCTTGTACAAAAATAGTATATGAAGTGAGACACAGTGTTGAGTTTGCAGATTTGCTGTTTGGAAGCAGCCCTTCACAGTCAGATGCCAGAACACTGTGATCTGAAGGTATCCACCCTTGTGTACTCGCCATGAGTCCTGTGTTGACATTGTAGATTCTGCTCACTTCATCTCAGCTGGCCTGGAGCTCTTCACCATATCCACTGGTGTGTTAAGTGGCTTCTCAAAAGCAATCCACCTCTGACACACCTCAGCACACATGTATTTCGTGGGTAAATAGGTTGGCTGAAAGCAACGGGGTGACATCCGATCATTCCCAATTCTTTCTAACCAGAGTGGGACCATGTCCCTGCCTCTGATCTCTCCTTTTAGATTCTGACCATGATACTGCGAATGGGTCAGATGAATAAATGATTAAAAGTGCAAGTGAGCCGGTGTACAGGCCTCTGAAAAAGCAAGAGAGATGCATTCTGTGCCAGACGTGTACCTGCATTTTTCCTTTGCCATCAGCCTTTTGTACAGCTGTAGAGCCTTGCAAAAACACAAATTCTACATACCCAGTTTTTGTTAGGTTTGTATTATTTTGAATTCATTTTTATGTTTGTAAGTATCTGAATGTGTGTGTGTGTGTGTGTGTGTGTGCATATATAATACACCTATAATTTTATATAATAATAATAATAATAATAATAATAATAATAATAATAATGTATTTTATAATTATTTTACATTTTTATATTGTTAATTTGTGAGATCAAGCTACACCTCATTTCACTTATTATTTGCTATTTAATTATAATTAATTAGATTTCAATTTGATATCTTAATATTTTCATATAAAAATATTAGACACTTCAGAGGATTGATTTGTGACATCCAGCTATAGCTGCTTGCACTTCTGAGGAAAGTTTAGTAACTTTGAAGGGCAACCTAAACTCTTCCCCTCTAGTTCTCCATATCTTTGTGTGTTCAGTAACTGCTGAATCAGCAACATCTCCCCCCATATCCTGATCTGATCTGTGTACCTCATAAATGCCCTGAGTAATGAATTTATATGAGCTTCGAAGCCATCCGTTTTCATGTTTTAATGCCAGTTAGCAAAGACTTTTAGAAAAGACTGCACCAAATATTTTGGATCATTAAAATCAGTGGACTATCTGTATGTGTGTGTGCATAGATAGATAGATAGATAATCACACCCCCAAAAAAATCAAAAACATTAATGATGTGGTAAATGATAGCAAAAAGTAAATTTTTGGTTGAACTATACCTTTTATTTTATTATTTTTTAATTCTATAGCTTTTAGTAAAAAAAAAAAAAAAAAAAAGTTTCATCGTCTATATACTCATATTCAAAGTCTATACTTTGTTAGATTAATTAAATCACAAATAAAACAAAAAACTGATGTAGATGGCAAATTTAATGAGTCTGCAACTTATTTCTCATTTTTAAATACAATTGACTTTTCATAGATGACTCATGATTTTACAGTTGTTCGATATATATATATATATATATATATATATATATATATATATATATATATATATATATATTTATTTATATATATGTGTATGTGTGTGTGTGTGTGTGTGTGTGTGTGTGTGTCTGTCTCAGTACTTTTTGCCTACAGCAGCTGCTGCGGCAACAAGGACACACAGGGGCACATCATAACCATCGCCTTTCAAGAAAGGATTCTTTCATCTCCATCACAAAAAAATGAACCATCAAAGAGCTTGCGCTATTGTCTGCATTCTTTTCACCAGCTAGTCAGTGCTGTGCTTACAAAGTAGAGAGGGGATTACAAGGTGATGAAACCACAGAGACTCTAACAGCGATCCACGTCAAAAGCACTGTTTTATGATTCTAAATGAGATGCACACAAGCTCTGCATTTAATAAGATTCTCAAAGTCCCAAAGACCATGAAGACACCAGGTGCCAGCAGCAGAAGGTAAAAAAACATTGTCTTTGGACCATAGGAATAACAACACCAACAGTCCTCCTTCTATTGTTTTTGAGAAGTTGGCCTCTGTTGGTTTAGATTTTTAAGAAGTCACAACAATCAAATCAAACAATGTTTTGCAAAATGTTTATGTGCTTGTGACCCTTGGTTGTCCTGAGTAGTGAATCTGAATCTCAATATCACAGAGACACTTTTGCGATGAACTGAAAAGTGCAGAGGATGCAAAACCAAAGAATTTACAGTGCCTGGAAGATTTTTGCAAAAAAATAAATAAATAAATAAATAAAAAAGAAGTGGCAGCTTCTCTGCTCAAGACAAACCAGGGACACAACTATTTTGCAAAACTCTCATATGAAAAGTCATTGATGCATGATGAGGCAAGACTAAGGTTATGTTGAGCAAGATAAATGTTTGTAAATGTAGTTTTTTTTTTTTTTTTTTTCATGGAATATATGTTAATAAATGTTATGCTGAATAAGCTTCATCAGGCCTAACGATAATTTTTAATGAATAGATATATTTATTTTAATAAAATTATTTTTAGACAGGTCAAATGTAGTAAGTAAATAAGTTTTTTTTTTTTAAGTTTTGCATACAGTTTTACATATAGTCATAAAATGCCATAGAAAGAGTAGAAATATAAAGAGTTTTTCTATTGTCACTTTTGAATGTATTCAGTAAAATACATTAAATTGATTGAATATTTAGTTTGACTTACCAGATGTAACTCAGCTCAAGATGCCTCAACTTACTGGTAAAGCCTTTGTGCTTTTAATTCATCTTGTTATATAAATGAGAACAGCGTGCATGCGTTTCCAACACACAACATATGTTTATCTATTCAAACAGCTCTGACTTTGACATCTGTCAGAAGGGTTGCAAGCAGAGTGGATGCTTCCCACACAGATGCTTGCTGCTAAATTCTTACTCTGCTTCAGAGGGTTAGACATACAGAAACAGATTTTGTACATTTGGTGTAATATGGCGGAATTTACAGCTAGATTTCAGAAGAACACTGTTTATTTAGATTGCATATTTGAGGCTGAGATTTTCTGAAACATCTGCTGAAATACCTTTCTTGCATGTTAACTATGGAAAAGTTCAATGGAAGTATAGCTAAAGAGAAAAGCATGGACTGGTTACAGGTGAGCCCAGCTGGAGGATCTAGCTTAAAGGAATGGTTCACCCAAAATTTAATATTAGCTGAAAATTTACTCACCCTCAGGCCATCTGAGATGTAGATGAGTTTGTTTTTTCATTGGAACAGATTTGGACAAACTTTGCATTACATAACTTGCTCACCAAATGAATCCTCTGCAGTGAATGGGTGCCATCAGAAACAGCTGCTTAAAACATCACTATTATCCACAAGTAACCGACACAGCTCCAGTCCATAAATTAATATCTTGTGAAGCAAAACGCTGAATATTTGTAAGAAACAAATCCATCAGTAAAGCGTTTTAACTTTCAACTGTCAACTTTTCAAAAGTCCGTAATCCATAGTCACGCTTCCTCCAGTGAAAAAATCCATCCCTTGTTGTCCTCTCACATCAAATATTTATTAAATACATATTTTTTTTTTCGAACTGTTTTGAACTCTTTTCTCTTGTGAATGGTGCTTGATCTCTGCATATTTCTCTCCTGATTCAGAAGAGACAACTTTTTCAATGGAGAAAGCAATATTATGGATAAAGCCAACTAGTTCTCACTCCCAACTCGTCACATATTGACGCTTGGTCAGGACCCCTTGGCGTCACCTTTTGATGCTCAAGGTACGCCTTTAGCGTCATTTTTCAACATGCTGGGTCCTCCATTGTTTTCAGATGTTTGTCTTAATTTAATGGTTTGCATGCATTTGTAAAAAATATAAATAATTTTAAATAAATTTATACTTTCACTGGAGCACCTAACCCCACCCCTACCCTAAACCTACCCACTTCTGAACAATATAAAACACGCGACAGGCCAATATAAATGCAGTCACAGGTTTTTATTGCAAAAACTGACCATAAAAAAGCAGTATAAAAGCATTACAAACAAGTCGTGTTGCATTCCAAGTCTTCCAAGTCAAGACATATACGATATCTTTACGCAAAGAAGAGAGTAAAGGTTTTAATCGTTGAAAATGATCCCGCTCTGTTAACGTGCTCACATCTCTTTCAAAAAGATACTCCCATAGCATGACGCAATTGCCATGAGACACAGAAGAGCCAATGGCATTTTACAACCAAGGCTGATGTAAGGCTTCTTCTGGCGGCAATTTTTGAATTTGCGCACAAACTATACACAGGAGCTGAGCTTTATGGCGGTCGGAGACGGTGATTGTGTCTATTCCTCTCACAAGTCAATCATTTTGCCTTGGAAGACTTGTAATATTAATACTTTTTGAAATAAAATATGGGTGTAGTTGTATCTGCCTGTTATAGCTTGAGTTTTATCGACAAATGGTAGGTTTAGGGACAGGGGTTGGGTTACGCGCTCATAAATGTGTAAATAGTGTAATATAAATAAAACTGTTGTGACTATTTACACTGAAAAATCGCACCCCAAAATATATGCAATAATGGCAATATTATTACCCAATATATAATTTAATCATAACGATAAAATTCCCAATGCCTTTTGCGTCGGCATACTGACGCCAAGGGTTACTTATTTAAACAAATGGAGGACCCTGCATATTGAAAAATGACACTAAAGGGGTACCTTGTGCATCAAAAAGTGTGTTGATAAAGCATTCTTCAGAATTAAGTGATGTAATGTTAAATTTCTCCTAATCTGTTCTGATGAAGAAACAAAGTCATCTACATCTTAGATGGCTTGAAGGTGAGTGTGTAAACTATTACTTTAAGACCATAGCTGCATTTTGGAATATGTTAGCTGGTTTCTGGACATTAGATTTTTTTTTCCCCCCAGCCTTTAGCTCTTATGTAATGACTTCCTATGTCAAAAAAGCTGCCATTTTCAGGCATTTGGCAGGTATACACAAACTCAAACACACTGACTGACTGTGCTTCATTCAGATTTGACATGCTGTCATTTTAAACTGTCTACAATCCTTAATGTTTTTGCAGTTGAGTTTGAAGAATAATGGTGACTTTCTCCTATTTTTTTTTAAAATACTGCAGTTGAATATAAACTGAATTAAAAATCCAGTGCATTGTGGGTAATGATCCAGACTCTAACAGGCATTTTCTTTGGTTGGGATGATGTTTGGATTTGGTTAAGCCTTAGGCCAAACATTTGACTTGACTGATGAAGCATTTTGTAAGAACAGTTTAGTGTCTAGGGTTGCATGATTAAAGCTTATAAATTATAGCTGTAAATTATTTCAGTTTGTTATTGTAATCTTGAATATTTGTGTCATATACTTCACGTACACATCCAAAACAAGCTGAGAACTAGTCTTGAAAAACAATGCTTTATCAATATTAGCTATTTGATATTTTTAATTATTTTAATTTATTGATTTTATTTTATTAAAAAAATATATATATTTATATAGTTAATTTAATATTATTATATAGCATTTTTTTACTCTTGTTATTAGCTGCTTTTGTCATTACTGTTATTTTAAAAAATAAACTTGACTGGGATGTAGTCTCGCGTAGCCAGACCTTCAGACCATAGATATATATCTATGCTTCAGACTGACGGCTGAAGGTCTGGAATCTATGGTAGCTTTCATTGGCCAAGGGCTGCCCATGAGGCCGTTTGACCGACATGTCAAACAACCAATCACAGTTTGTTTCGTTCGTTTCCAGGCAGAACGTTAAAGAACGCGACACACACGTCTCCCGGAAATCCTGTATAATTCAACCAATCCGACGACGACTTCTACACTCCTGAAGCGTTTCCAGATAAGTGTGCCATATGCATCAGACGATTAGCCAACGTTCCGTGGGCATGACGTCTGAGGCTGAGACTTACTGGGATGCTGTTTTGTACATCAATAAGTAAAGGCAGCGGCTGAACAGGCAACTTAACATTGGTTCCCCCAACAGCATCAAGCATCAAACAAAACATCTGTTTTTTCAGATGGATTCTGAATAAATTATAGACAGCAGTCAAGCATTGCAGCAAACTTATGGTAGAATGCTCTGATTATAATCAACAAAACTGACAATGCTGCAGGTTTGCAGATTCAGCCAACACTAAACTTCTGGACTCACATGAAATCTCTCATTATAATCAATGAAGTTGTCTATGCTGCTGAATAAATCCTCTTTTTAAACCATGTAATGTATAGTGAAATCGAAAAAAAGTAAAAGCCTTGTTGATTAATAGGAAGCTATAGTTCTCAAACCCTTTGACTTATAGGGACTAGACCAAAATGAAAGGCTGTAATGGACCATTTTCACAATTAGGTAATCAAACACTGCAGTAACACACCTTTAACTGTGTATGTGGAACACTGTATTTGGCTAGACTCTTTTTTCAGAAGCTAAAACACCTATAAATAGAAGAACAGTGTTGAAATGTGAAAATAGCAAGCCCATTTACTCAGTAGTTTGTGTTTACCCTTGCAAATCTCGTTCCCAGTCTGAGTCCTATGTTAAAAATGAAGGCTGTGTCACCATGGCGCTCCCTCTTGTAATTTGTGTTTGTTTACACTGACTCAGCTGAAGTTTGTTCACACACTGATCTATCTCTCTTCCTCCAGAGAATATTCTGCCAAGCTTGCAGTGCCCACTGTTTGTGTACCAATCTGTGGTAGCGTAATTCCCCACATTGTTACTCTGCATCCAGTCAGGGAAGCTGAGAGATTCATGTGAATTCATGAATTAATAAATAGAGGCAAAGCTTAACTACATCAACATGAGGATATTACACACAGAATATAAGCTGTCAGAGATGAGGGGAATGGGCTAAATTATGTTGTGATAGATGTTCTGTTATGGCTTCTGCCCGCTGTGATTCCAATATTAATGTTTAATCTGCCCAGCTTCTCTATACATTGTTGTTGTCTGATTTAAAGGGACGGTTCACACACACACACACACAAAATAAATAAATAAATAAATAAAATGTTGCCTTTCACTCATAGTGATTGAGTTCTGGGGTTGTACAGCTTCACAAAGGATCTAAAGGTATCAAGAAAGTGGTCCATGTGACTTGTATTTTATACCCAAGACTTATGAAGCCATAAGATTTATAGTTTATATTTATAATGATCAGATAATTATATTGGCCTATTTAAAAAGATTCTGCACCTTTAAGGTCAAATCGCATATCTTGAATCACAGCATAGGAAAGTCTGATTTATTCTAATGAATCAATTCACTTCAATTTATAGATTCAACAAAAATTCACTTATTTGAGTTGTGTGTATATTTATGTATGAATTACTTAAATGAACCTTCTGGGCCTCTTCATTTTTGTGTCACACTTGGTACCGTCATGCTCAAAAGTGACCGATGTCTTGAAATTTAACTTTTTTTTTTTTTTTTTCACAGGAAAATCAATGTAATTCATTTTTGTTCACTAATATTTTTATTATTATTATTATTCTTTAGAATTTTGAGAGGCTTTTATGATACTATGGATTGTTTATACAGTTTTAATGAGCTGATTTTTTCCACCGTCATTTTTGACTGCAAAGGTTCCAAGTGTTGCTTTTTTTTATTTTTTGACACTTTAATGTATCTGACCCATGTCCATGAATTTTTTTTTTTTTTTTTTTGGATATGTGTATTCATACAGCTAATGCGAGTTATCAAAAGTCACCAAGTGTCGTCACTTTCCAATGAAGCTACGATTTTTTAAATTTCAAAATGTACCTTTTTGCGGTCAAAGGTGACTGAAGAGGCCCAGAGGCTTAAAGAGTATTCAATTAATTACTTGTTGTTATTGTAGTATTTTTAAAATTCTATCATTATGTACTTACCCTCAAGTTGGTCCCCATTGATTTCCATAGTATGGAAAAAAATACTATGGAAATCATTGGGGACCAGAAACTACTTTTTCAGTGTATATTTACTGTAGTTGAACTACTTTATTTTGCTTGTATTTTAGCTTGTTTCAAAGTAGCTTCCACAGCACTGTAGACCACACAGACTGACAATATGTCCATGTCTATTCACAGCTGAATAATGAATTACATTTGTGTTCTCAGCAAACATGACAATTTGTTTGAAATGTGTAGCTGTCAAGATAATGATTCCATATGCACATCACCACACAGACAGTTAACTCTATGATAATGAGCATGCAGGCCCTGTATACGCGGTGTTTATTTGAGAGTGATCTACAGTAATTAAAATCACATAAACAGTATTTTAGTGACTCCAACCACAAAGACAAAAAAAAAAAAAAAAAAAAAAATCCAAGCATGTATGTATTAGGGAGACATGTGTGCGTAGTGAAGACAGTAATTCTGGCTGGTAATGCAGTTGATTTATAGGTCCCTGTAGGTCTTTTGCTGTTCACATACTAATGAGGCGGATTGGACCATAATGGGATGTTTTACTAAATTATAGATACTGCTGTTTTTACTGCACCGGTTTGAAATACAACCTTTTGCTGTTGTGACTGCTGAGAGTTCAATTAGCCGTAAATCACACGACATGTGGCAAATGAACAAGATACAGAACAGAGAAGAAATGTTAGTTTTGCACGTGTGTTTTGCTTAAGCAAATTCCTACTTGCATTATCTCGTCACATTTTGTAGCCACAAAACTGGGGCATGTTGTCACAGTATATGGGGTAAGTTGTCACAGTGAAACAGGCTATATGTTACTATTATATATGGGAGCTAATTTCTGCCACTGAATAAAAAATAAATAAAAAGGTAATTGCGAAAAAGTCTTTCTACTTCAAAAAGTTTAATTAAATGTTACTTGTAGTTTCTTTGTACAGGAATAATTTGTGAAAATTGTTCCAAAGCCATTTTTTCTAGGTTATAACAGTAGAATGCGTACCGATGTCCTTGCTACGTTTCTGGAGCTGGGAACATTGCAGTTGCATTGCTGTCTACGGAGGGTCAGAGCTCTCAGATTTCATCAAAAACATCTTAATTTGTGTTCCGAAGATGAACGAAGGTCTTACAGGTTTGGAACGACATGAGGGTGAGAAATTAATGACAGAATTTTAATTTTTAGGTGAACTAACTGGTCGATGTTTGTTTACAGAAGAAGTGTTTGGACAAAATAACCACTCGATAAAGGAAGGCAAAGTTGTTTTACACCAAAACTCGCTGCACAATGTCCTTTCACATGTTGTGTAATTAAAAAGCAATTTACTACTATCTTCTGGCAACTTCTGCACAAGTGCTGAGATCATTAACTCATTTTTATGCTGTCAAAGACAAAAGGATGGGGGATTGTCAACGTTGGCCTCATGTGGGATCAAAGCCGAACGTCTGTCTTTGCTACTGAAGTCCTCCTCTTTTCACAAACCTGTGAATCCAGCTCTTTGTTCTGTCTAACTGTGTTCAACCTCAGAGGAGAACATGGCTGGCAAGGATGGACTTGTTGGTCAAATGCAATTAGCCGGAGTGCTTAGGATGCTCTCTATTCTTTTATCTTTGTTCAAAAAGAGAATTCTGCCTCTGCACTCAGCCTGACAGCCTCTCTATGCTCAACCTCTGCCGGCTGAATTAGAATAAGGATTTAGAGAGCCAGACAACACTACATAAAGTTAAGAAAATAATGAATGCTAAGAATGAATTCTGTAGTTTTTATGACACCATGCATGATCATAACATACAGTATGTGCTGCACATTTATGTTTTCATTTTCTTAAAAATATGGTTAATGTGTGTTTCTTTGTAATTGGTTTGGGCTTATTGAAAGCGCTTTGAAGTAAAAAACTTAATTGTCAGTTTTGAATGTGTTACAGTCACGGCCTATTCATGGGTGTTCAAAATGATTTATCTATTGAATAAACATCATGTGTGCTTCCTCATTTATGGGACAATTATGCAGATTAACCCTCAGATGTTAATTTTTATTGTAACAAAATATACAATTTTAACCTCATTATGCTATAGTTTGATTCTCGCAATTTATATTTTTTCTCATAATAGTACTGTTTTAACCTCATAGGTCTATGATTTTATTCACATAATTTTGACTTTATTTTCAAAATAAATAAATAATAGCGTCTTTCAAAAATGCAAGGTCGCTTTACAAAGTTACATTAAAAAAGTGGACAAATAACAAACAAGTACAACAAAACTACAGATTACATTCCATTAGTTGAAGAGTAATATTCCTAGAAATGTGTGTGTGTGTGTGTGTGTGTGTGTGTTTAAGAGGTTTTGGAATAACTCTTTTTTTATATTATATTATAATATTTTATAATATTAAAATGTTATTTACCTGCACTGTGAGAAATAAATCCAGAAAATAACAGAAAAAAAACCTACTGGCATTACTGAGACATTATCCATTAAGTTTACAGACATTTCCATTATTACAATGCAGCGTAAAATTCAAAATACGGGTAAAACACCTGTGAAATAAGTAAATAAATAAATAAAAATTAATGCGGCACATTGTGACCTATTTTACAGCTTTTTTTTTTTTTTTTTACAAACTATGCATAAGTGTAAGGTATGTATAGATACACAATATTTTATTATTTACTTTAAATTACTCCTTTTCTTGTTCATAAATGGGGGGAAAAAAAAATTTCTGGGTCCAGATGGTGTAGTTACAATATCTACCAACAGGGACTAGCATTGAGCATTGAGCCAGTATGTTTGACTAGCAGAGTGACTATTTTTGTCCATTGTTTATGTAATTTATTTTATCCATTGTTGAGGAGATATATATTAAATTTAGTTTAGCAGGCTGCTATGGATTTTTTTTTCTACATGGTGATGTATTTTACCAAAAATATTAAAAGTTTCATTGGTTAACATATAGGCTCTAAAATCGTTAGGTTAAACAGTGTAACAACCCTTGTGGTTTAAGCATTTAGTTTTGTTATTTATTTCTGACCATGTTGTGGGTGGCTTTGAGTCATAACGGCGGAGCGTTGGCGTGCAGTGTTGATGAATTTGTGTTGTCTCATTTAGGAGTTGGAGAATTAAATTGGTTTGTGAAACAGCTTTTATATGTTGCTTTCAAGTTCACTTCTTTATTGCAGTGGAAATTAATGAAAATGCATTGAGTACTTCTCAAAAAGACAAGAGATTTTCTGTCGAGTGCCTTTTTTAGGCTGTATTTCTGGCATTTATTGCTAACAGCCTGGGAAATGCACTAAGCAGAATGTAAGAAGTAGAGGGCAGTGCATAAAGGATAATTAGCAATAATGAAAAATGAGATATTTTTCCTTCGCAACCCTTGCATCTCTATGAGAGCACAAAGCTGACAAATGCTGGGGCATGAAATTGCCTGATGCTGCTGCCCTATACGAACGATAATGACTTGGATAATGGAACCGTCTATTTGTCCATTGGGTGAGTAATTACAAGCAGGATGGAGGAGGAAGCAGAACCCTTGAGTGTAGAGAGCTGTTGGGAGGGTGTGATGATATTTGGTTCCATCTGGAAGGACAGGCAGGACTGCAGATAATGTAGAAAACAAATTCCAGGCTGGCATCTTCACCAAGTGCTGGTGCTGGAGCCGTGAGAACTGACTTAATGTCCAGCACAGGGCAAAAAAAGAAGGTTAAGTGAAAATGAAATTTCTGAAAAGAAATTGAAAATGAAAAGAACTCCTGGTTAATACCGCTAGAATTTTAAAATATTGCCTCAGCTGTTTTATTAGGCCTACCTAAGTTTACTTAGAAGTAATTACATTTAAGTGGCTTATTATCCACCTAAATAGAAAATTAAATAAATAAAACAGTATTGCTCAAATTCCTGCAGCACTTGTGTTCCTGAAAGTTCCAAGTTGTTAGAACTTCAGAATAGTAGGCCTAAGTAAATCATGTTGAACCAAGAGCTGAACTGAAGTGAATGGAATAACTATAGGCCTATATACATTTAATTACTGCATGATATTAATGAACTAAATGTATAGTAATGTAATATTATATTATTAATGAACATACATATTACATAATTATATAATATTAATGAAGTTGCATATTACATAATTACATAATATTAATAAACTTGCATGCAATTATGCATAGTTATTTGTTATTATAATAGTAAGTACATGTAACGTGTGACAAGGACACCTTAAAATATAGTGTTACCTTTCTTTAATTTAATACTAAAAACAACAACAATATATATATATATATATATATATATATATATATATATATATATATATATATACACACATATACATACATACATATATATATACATACACACACACACACAAACAGAATATACGTATATATATATACTGTAAATGGCTGCTTATTTGGCTTTAAAATATTAATTATTATTATAAATGTATTCTAAATATTTATAAAATTAAAAACAAAAATCTAACTGCTTTTTCCTCCTGACAGACTATACGATTATTAAACAGAAGTTCACAATATTGATGTTCAAGATGATTAATAATGTACTGCACTCCACTTTTTTAATAATTGCTTTTTTTATTTTTAATAATTCATTAATTTAGGAAATAATTTAAGCAAGGTTCCCATGATTATATGAACAGTTCTGGATGCTTACTTTCATAGCAGATGGAGATGAGGTTCACAGGAGATAGTGTCACACTTTCGATCAAAGATTTCTGCCGTTGGCAGCCAGTTAAATACAGGTAATTGCATACGCTGGTGAGTGGGAGGTGCAGAGCTCGTGTCTTGGCTACCGGCTGCCTCACGTCTGCCCAACCTTTAATAACACCATCTGGCCTGCAGTGGGGCCTGTTCTTACCACCTGAACAGAGCAGATTCAATGGTGCACAAAGGCTCCTGGACTGTGACTGGATTAGAATCCTCTACGCTGCAGCAATTCTCTGATTAGATTGCCTCACGTATGACCCAGATGCCATGAGGGCTGATGAACCGCCACTGCCCCGGTTATAAAACATGAATGCTGACGGGACTAGGCTGGCGAGGGGAAGCTTGTCAAGGTCACCTGAGCTTTTTGGAAGGGACTGAATGCTGATTTTGTTATGCCAGGATGGAAGCCTGTGCTGGTCTCCAAAGTAATGGGATTCATTGTTTGTGCTACTGCCACCATCTTTAGATTGTGTTCAAATTCATGTGACACCATGTTTTTGGCACAGGAGCATGACCAGAGAACCATCTCGGAGGTGTTTGTGGTCCAAGAAGTTACAGATTAATTCTATCTTCCTATATAGCAGGTTTGAGAATAACATCAAATGTGCCTCTAAAATGTAATTGCACTGTGAGCCACTGTTTACCAAAATGTTTCTCAGCATCTGTCTCCTACCACAAAATGTAATCTCAGCAGGATAATAGATTATAGCATGATTACAGCAGACATTTACGTAGAGCTATAAAGTATACAGTGAAGGTGATAAAAAGGCACACAGCAAAAATTGTCTGAAAATATACAATAAAGTTTGAATAATTAACATATGTTTTTTTTTTTCTATTTATGCTCAACAAAGCTGCATTTATTTAAATCAACAATACTGTAAAATAAAATAATAATATAAACTGTTTTATATTTTAATATATTTTAAAATGTCATTTATTGTGATGGCAAAGCTGAATTTTCAGCAACCATTACTTCAGTCCTAAGTGTCATATTATCTTTCAGAAATCGTTCTAATATTCTGATTTGGTGCTCAGATGTAATCAAATATTACTAGTGCTCAGATACTAATATTTGTTCTTATTATTATCACTGTTGAAAACAGTTTTGCTGCTTAATATTTTTATGGAAATGATGATAAATTTTGACTCCAAATTTTTGATTTTATTTTATTTTAATTTTTCATTTAATTTCATTTCCAAACCAAGAAATGTCAAGCAGCAAGCATGGATAATAATAAGAAATGTTTATTGAGCACCAAATCAACATATTAGAATAATTTTGAAGAATCTTGTAAGACTCAAAACTAGAGAAATCACTGCTGAAAATTCAGCTTTGCCATCACAAGAATAAATGGCATTTTAAAATATATTAAAATAGAAAACAGTTATTTTAAATTGTAATAATTTTTCACAATATTACCATTTTACTGAAATGGTAAATTCAACTAATTTACTGATTAAATAAATGCAGTCTTGGTGAGCATTACAGACTTCTTTAAAAAACGTTAAAAAAAAAAAAAAAAAATCTTGTTGACCTGTAGTGTAAAATAATACAAATTTGTAAGTTAACTGGAAGTTACATGACCACATCATTTAACAAAATACTGTTTATGGACGGCTGAATATACAGACACCATAATTGCATCCCTTAACTCTTTTCACATTTTTTACAGTCAATTTCTGCCAACCGCAGCTGGCATTTTTTCATGTTTAACAGGATTTTTTACCTCTCATATGTGAATACATTCCTCTGGAACACACCACTCCTTTTCAGAACTTCAAATAAAGAGCAGGGATGGCTCTTTATATGGAAAATTTCTGTTTATTTACTTTCTTTCCCCTTTATGGAATGTGAGTTTGGAAACCTCAGAGTAGGTGACACCATAGACAGAGCAAGTAATCACTATCATGAAGCGGCTCTCTGAGGAACAGCACTGAAAGAGCGAGGGCTAATTAAACGGATTTGAGTAATAACCTAAAAGCGTTCACAAATATTCACCATCAGCCGCCCCTGCTCCAGCACACGCTTGAATGTCTTTTCCTGAGGGATGGACTGCACTCCATATATGAGGATCACAGAAAGACAGATAACCGTGAGAAATTCACATTAGAGACGGGCCTCCTAATACCCGCAGTTTTGTATTCACTAATATCTCACAATCACACAGATGATGATTTGCCTGACACATAATATGGTGTGACAAATAATTGAGAGATTAATAGAGTGAGTCACATGTTCAGTGTTGTTCTCAACCTTCGAGTCACAATGCATGTGATGGTGCCAGAGATGCATATGGAAAGGGATTTCAGTGAATTGTTTTATTTATGGCACATTTTTCACCCTCTAACTGCTTTTTCTCAACCTACAGACTATAATTACAGATTAAACAGAAGCTCACAATATTGATGTTTATGATGATTAAGTAAGGGATAATGTACTGCATTGAGATCCTGATCATCCCGTCTTCTTTTTTTATTATAATGACTGACTGAATGAGAAAGAAATAGTCCATTAGAATGTACAAAACGATCAGCCTAGCAACAAGATGAACACTGCCACAATATTACAGTAATAATAATGCTGAAGTCATCTGAGGACATTTTTACTACAATCTAAAGTAAGACAAGATGCCACCAATTGCATATGCAACAAAAGAGCACAATTATGCGGTTTGATACATATGAAAGCCCGTTTCCGCCACATAAGAAAAATAATCACACTTAGTAAGTCATTGCTATCGTAAGTGCTGTTATGCAGATGTTCTGTATATTTATTTCATAATTAATTCTTTTGTAATTAACTTCATAATTTCTTGTATCAATTCATTTGAGGTTCAATAAAAAAAAAAAAAAAAAAAAATGTAAACGAGTTGTAATCTGATGTAAATTCGTTTGGTGTACTTTAAAACATAAGGTGCGAGAATGCGTCACTTTTTACGGAAATGACGTTCTTGTTAGTCGCCCCGATGGACTGATGATGCAAAGTTAACACGCTCTGCAAAGTTAAAATACGTTTAAGTTTAAAATCAGTGCTGTCGCAAGTCTAAAGGACAGTAAAGAAGATTTTCATAAACTCTAAGGACTCTTTTCATGACAAGCGGCCAACGAGGTATTTGTTTTATTTGTTCAATGTATTGAACGACTATGTGTTGTATAATTTCTGATGTGTTTGTACTATGCTCATTTACGAATACAGTTCTCACAGCATTAAGGCGTTATAGTGTTATGGCGTTGTGGCGTCAAGACGTCAAAGACGCGAAAGGACGACCCTAAGAATAAAACGCCCGTTCTAAAGAACCAACCTGTGTCTGTTTTGTCGTGAAGAGAGCTACAGTTATGATGTAAAACTACAACCCAAATTCCGGAAATGTTGGGACGGTTTTTTTAAATTTGAATAAAATGAAAGCTAAACGAATTTCAAATCACACGAGCCAATATTTTATTCACAATAGAAAATAGATAACATAACAAATGTTTAAACTGAGAAATTTGACAATTTTATGCACAAAATGAACTCATTTCAAATTTGATGCCTGCTACAGGTCTTAAAATAGTTGGGACGGTGGCATGTTTACCATGGAGCAGCATCTCTTCTTATTTTCAAAACAGTTTGAAGACGTCTGGGCATCGAGGTTATGAGTTTCTGGAGTTTTGGTGTTGGAATGTGGTCCCATTCTTGCCTGATATAGGTTTTCTGCTGCTGAAGAGTTTGTGGTCGTCTTTGACGTATTTTTCGTTTAATGACGAGCCAAATGTTCTCTATAGGTGAAAGATCTGGACTGCAGGCAGGCCAATTCAGCACCTGGACTCTTCTACTACAAAGCCATGCTGTTGTAATAACTGCAGTATGAGGTTTTGCATTGTTCTGCTGAAATACACAAGGCCTTCTCTGAAATAGACGTCTTCTGGAGGGGAGCATATGTTGCTCTAAAACCTTTATATACCTTTCAGCATTCATAGTGTTCATGTTCACATATGGCTTCTTTTTTGCATGATAGAACTTTAGTTGGGATCTGCAGATGGCATGGCGGATTGTGTTTACAGACGGTGGTTTCTGGAAGTATTCCTGGGCCCATTTAGTAATGTCAATGACAGAATCATGCCGATGAGTGATGCCGTGTCGTCTGAGGGCCCGAAGACCATGGGCATCAAGCAAAGGTCTTTGGCCTTGTCCCTTACGCACAGAGATTTCTCCAGTTTTTCTGAATCTTTTGATGTTATGTACTGTAGATGATGAGATTTGCAAAGCCTTTGCAATTTGACATTGAGGAATGTTGTTTTTAAAGTTTTCCACAATCTTTTTATGCACTCTTTCAC
>JAFVLL020035430.1:0-17569 GCA_021397915.2 Tor tambroides
CGTCAGACCCGGAGATCGGCTGAATGGATTCGAAAACGGTAAAACTCAACTGTTTAACTCTAGGGGAGTTGGAAAATGAGCCTATTTTCAAAAAAGTTGGAGTGTTCCTTTAAGGATTCCTTTTTGTTTGAAACTCTTTCCACGCTGACAACAGGTTAAATAACTTCTAGTTCGTGTCTCTTTTTTTAGCTCTTTTTCGTGAGGAAGTTGTTTCAGTCTGTGAGAAATTCAAAGATTTTTCTCCAGGTATGAAAGCATACTGTTTCTCATACTGATCTTTCTCTTCCATTTTGTTTGGTACTTCACTCTCCTCTTTCAGTGCCGTCAGGTCTAAAGCCCAGTACACACCAAGCCAATGGTCGGCCATTGGGCAGTTTTTGTTCATCGGCCGACTAAGTTTTCTCAGTGTGTTCTGTACCGTCGGCTGAACAACAAAATAGCGGAGACTGCAACAACAGACGCTCACATTGACAAGCACTTGTGAGCGAGAGGGTATGAGACAGCTCGGCTTTGGTTTAAAAGAGCTCAAAAATATTTGTTATCGGTCATGACTTAACGGGGAAAAATAGAGCAGACACTGAACAGGGAGCACGTTCTGAACATGTTCTAGAGCGCATGTGTCGACCACCCGCGTTCGCACAACTTCAAATGGAGCATACTTTGAAAGGCTACGCGTTCGACTTCAAATGAAGTATAGTTAGTCCTTTAGATTATATTTCTGATTGACAACCGAAGCTCATTAGTCGATCGTTAACCAGTATGATTAGAATGTAATTTTTTTCAAGGCTTTTAGCTTTATAAAATAAAAAGGACTACGCAAAATGTATTTCTCTTAACAAAAGGAAAAAAAACTGCGACAAGTATAGCATACGTTCGTTTTTGTGACACTCTTGATGCATTTTATTTCTTTTCTTTATATCTTTATTCTATGAAACCCATCCGATCGCACAGGCGCCTCACACGCACACAAACATTAGTTCTAGCGTTGCTTGACATTTCAGCCATTCATGCGCATCACAAAGCTAATGCTAGCCGAGCATTTTTGGTTAAAAAAAGTGTATAAATATAAATTTTTTTAAGAAAATGACTGATCGTTTCACTAGATAAGACCCTTATTCCTTGGCTGGGATCGTGTAGAGCCCTTTGAAGCTGCACTGAAACTATTTTGGACTTTCAAATCGTTGGCCACCACTGAAGTCCACTAAATGGAGAAAAATCCTGGAATGTTTTCCTCAAAAAACTTAATTTCTTTGAGACTGAACAAAGAAAGACATGAACATCTTGGATGACATGGGGGTGAGTAAATTATCAGGAAATTTTTATCCTGGAAGTGGACTTATCCTTTAAGGGTTGCTTAAGAATAAGCATCCACAAATTAGTTAGATTGTTCATTTAGAACTTAATTTGTCGTTTATGGAACCCCTTTAGCCCCGATTGATTTGAAATCCCCGCTTTTTCTCAGGTCTCCTTAGTGTTGTGATACGAGAAACAGTTTAGAGAGGAGAAATCAATATACATAAAATATTGGTCACAGATTATTGGTCACTTTCTAAACAAAAAAAGTATAGCGCATCCACTAGTAATTATATATAAACAAGTTGCTTTTACCGATGCAAATATGTTAGAAACGATGCATCGTGATACAAATACCAACTTGCTCACTTTTTTTTTTTAATCGATGTATCGCATCATTAACTTTTATGCTTTTAATGCAGGAAGTCACAGTCTCATTTAAAAAAATAATAAATAAATAAGCCCAGACACAGCAACCTAGAAGGGTTATTTAAATACTTAACTATTTAACTACAAATTAAGCTAGTTTAATTATTAATGGTATAACATTTAAATAATGCATTACACGTTTTTTTTTTTTTTTTTTAATATTTAAAAAATTTAAGTTAAAAACTACATCTCCAAAGTATTATCTTAAATTGTAGAAGCTGCTAAATATATTCAGCCAAACACAGACTTGTTGCTGCTGTAGTTTAGTCTGAATCACTTAACACACAGCTCTATTTTTGACACATCGGCTTGTCAAATGTTTTGTTCCGTCTTCTTAAACAACAGGTTTTCTTCAAATTATGAATGGATTATGTACAAAACTCAAGCAAAGGGCTCTCCCCTTTATAGCATATAGTCAATATAGTTACTTTACTCTGAAAAAAGCTTACAAAAGCTCTGTTTCGCCATCACTGCTTGCCGTGAACGAATTTGTTTTTATCATCTATTGATTCACTAATAGGGAGCGAAATGAGACGCACCTTTTCTGTAATATGTGGCGCTTTACTCTTAAAAAAGTTAATAAATATTAGAATAAAACATGTTACATCCAATAATAAACACTTCGTTCTGCATTCCTTTTTAAAACACGTAAAAAAACATAAAATACCAGCCTCTCTTTCGCCGATCACAACCGATATGGGAGCGCAGCGCAGCCTTATAACGTCACATCGTCAGACCAAAGTAAAAGTCCTGTTCACACGCTTCTGTTTCTAAAATAATAATAATAAAAATGCATAATTTACATACAAAATTTGTCCAGTGTTGTGCTGAACATATTAAGAAGCACTAATAAAAGAATGTAAGGTTTTCTCTAAAAGGTAAATCTGTAATGTTTGGGTGCAGAAACCATTTCTATCAGATATCAGTGTATTAATACAATTTAATTAAATTGCCAATATAAAATTGTATGAAATTGCTGTGTGTTTAAATGTGTATCCTTTCAATCAATATTATTAGATATAAACGTCAGTGTTTTTATGTTAAATTGTGGACATAAAAAGCTCATATAAAATCCCTGAAAATACATGTAAATCATCTAATAATGATCAGGCCTGTTTCTTGCCAGCTATAGATAGGTTGGCTGGCAGATATCCTGGGTGGCCAATTTAAAAACAATAGAAACCATCACAGAATTTGTCATGGTTTTAATGGTTATAATGGGACTTATAATATTTGTTTTAATGGAAACTGTAATGGTCCCTGTGAGTTTCTACTAGTAATCGGTCGCCTTCTATTGGTGGGTTGTTAAAAGCACTATATCCTAATGGAACATGTCCCAAAACACACTACAGAAATCATTTTTAATGGTTTTAAAAGTTGATGGTTTGTAATGTTTGTAATGGTATTTGTAGTGGAAACCATTAGAATTTCTGTGATTGTTTCTATTTTTTTTTTTTTTCCCCAGCAGGGTAGTCATAGTTACCACAGTTTTACTCTGGTATTACTACAATATTACAGTAGTAGAACCATGGTTAATTGTTGTATAGGTTTAGTGTTTTTCACAATACTTATAATTTCAAAGCAGGTTTACAGGAAATGCATTTCAAGGTTGCAACTGAAAAATGATTTTAGTTGCAACTGACCCTGTACCACAAAACAATAAATAAGCTTTCCATTGATGTATGGTTTGTTAGGATCGGACAATATTTGGCAGAGATACAACTATTTGAAAATCTGGAATCTGAGGGTGCAAAAAAAAATCTAAATATTGAGAAAATCACCTTTAAAGTTGTCCAAATTAAGTTCGTAGCAATGCATATTACTAATCAAAAATTAGGTTTTGATATATTTATGATTGGAAATTTACAAAATATCTTCATCGAACATGATCTTTAATTTAATATCCTAATGATATTTAGCATAAAAGAAAAATCAATAATTTTGACCTATACAGTGTATTGTATGGGTATTGTTATAAATATACCCCAGCGACTTAAGACTGCTTTTGTGGTCCAGAGTCACAAATATCCTTTAAACAGCCAGAGGTAACTTTAATTCACTGGGGAAGACCATCTTCTGGCAATAAAGTAATGTCCATATGACAGTAGCTCAAAGACAATACAAGTCATGTGTTCAGATAAACACTATCCTTCAACATTATTAAACTTCAATGATTTTCCACCCACTTTGTATTGTTACATTGTTGGTAATATATGTAAAAGAACAATGTATATTGTTTCTCAAATATACCCAGTTTGTTTGTGAGCAAAACTCTGCTGCATGACGCAAAACACAGCATTTCATCATTTTGATGAATGATGTCTTTTTGTGAAAACTTGTAATTTCATTTGCATCATCTGGGGGAGTATTAACACTAATTAATTAACACTGTCAAGGCGCTTCATAACGTTACGGTTGAACCACTGATGGCAGATGGACTATTTTGTCAATGTCTTTCATACTTTTCTGGGCCTTTGACAGTGTTAATTGTTTGGCAGTCAATGGGACAGTTACAAGCCTCCCGGTTCTCATCTAAAATATCTTAAATTGTGTTCTGAAGACGAACGAAGCTTTAACAGATTTGGAACGACATGGGGGTAAGTGATTAATGACAAAATTTTCATTTTGGGGTGGAGTAACCCTTTATAGGCAATATAAGGATAATATTTGTCAGTTTTGTATGGCCATTTAGAGTTGCCATATTCTGAAGTCTTTGTGAGTATTGGCATCATCTGAAGTCTTCACAAGTCAGGCTGGATCCAAACTGGAACTGGCGTATTCTCTAGTAACCTTGGGATGGGCATCCTGAGATAAAATAGTCCGTGTGACATCAGGGGTTCAACCGTAACTTTATGAAGCTACGAGAATACTTTTTGTGCGCAAAGAAAACAATAGTAACATAATTTATTCAGCAATTCTTCTCCTGGAGTTACCTGTCTTCCGCCATTTTGAAGAGTATCCCAGAACGTAATCAACTTAATCGGTGTTGTTTACGTTCAGTAGAAAGTGCGCGCATGCTGAACGTAAACAACGCTGATTACGTTGCGCACAAAAAGTATTCTTAGTTGTAGCTTCGTAAAGTTACGGTTGAACCCCTGATGTCACATGGGCTATTTTACCAATGTCCTTGCTACGTTTCTGTGCGTTGATTGTGGTAATATCCTTGCTGTCTATGGGAGGGTCAGAGAGCTCTTTGATTCCTTCAAAAATGCCTTAATTTGTGTTTTGAAGATGAACGAAGATCTTACGGGTTTGAAAGGACATGAAGGGTGAGTAATTAATGACAATTTTCATTTTTGGGTGAACTATCCCTTTAAGACAGTGTTTTTAAAAGATCAAACTCAGTAAGCACATGATTAATAAATCATGCTATGTACAGACAAGCACTGTTTTAATGCATTAAGCCATGTTAAGCATTTTCCTTTTTTCTATGTGAGGAAAACACTTTGTTATTAAATGCGTTGCGTTCGTATCCTGGACTCATCTGTTTGTCTGTATATAGTATAATTTATTAATAATGTGTTTTCTGAGTTTGGTCTTTGAAAAACACTGTCTTAATGCACACATTTTCAAAATGTTGCCTCCTTTTTTCAAAACTTTAAACACAAATCCAAGAATTGCACACACAAAAGGTTCAGGATAAGCTATGTGTAGCACGCAAAAAGCTGAGGTTGAAAAGGCAACAGACAAGGAGACTAAAGGCAAGAGTTTCTTCCTTGAAAGATGTAATCCATGTGCTTCAGAAGAAACGTATAATTTCATCTGAATGTGCCTCTCTTCTTGAAAGTCTGGATGATGTTCCCCGCGAGATCTTTCAGAGAATCCAAAAGAAGAAAAAGTCAGTGTATTCCGAAAACTTGAAGCAATTTGCAACTACACTGCACTTCTACTCTCCAAAGGCATATGACTATGCGAGAGAGAAGTTTCTCTTGGCTTTGCCTCATCCTCAGACTATACGAAAATGGTACAGTAGCATCTCGGCAGATCCTGGATTTACTGTTGCTTCATTCACAGCTTTAAAAAGTCATGTTGCTGAGCAGAAGTCGGAAAACGACTTCACAGTTTGCTCACTGATGATGGATGAAATGTACATTCATAAGCAAACTGAGTTTGGTGGGGACCAAATTCATGGCTATGTTGACATCGGTGGTGGTGAGATAGAAAATGTTGTGGCAACACAAGCACTGGTCCTCATGGTTGTTGCAATCAATGAGTCTTGGAAGATTCCCATTGCTTACTTTCTTATCAACAGCATGACAGGACCAAGAATCATCAGAGAGAGCCTGGTTAGGCTTCATGCGATCAGAGTTAGGGTTGTCTCCTTGAGGTGTGATGGACCCTCCCAAAACTTAGCAATGATCAGGGAGCTTGGTGCTAACTTGCACATCATAGACATGAGACCTTATTTTCTCCATCCTGAGGATCACACACAAAAAGTTCATGTGCTGTTGGATCCATGTCACATGCTCAAGCTTCTTCGGAATGTGTTCTCGACAGTTGAGGTTCTGGTAAGAGAAGATGGCCAGCAAATAAGGTGGCGGTACATCGAGGAGCTCCACAAGCTTCAGGAGAAGGAAGGCTTGCGTCTTGGCAACAAACTAAAAATGGCGCACGTTCAGTGGCGAAATCAGAAAATGAAGGTCAATCTTGCAGCCCAGCTCTTTAGCAGCAGTGTGGCTGATGCCCTAGAGTATTGTGAGCAGGAGTTGAAGTATCCCCAGTTCAGTGGATGTGCAGCCACAGTTCATTTCCTGCGGACAATTGATGCGGCCTTTGATGTCCTAAACAGCCGCAACCCACTTGGAAACAGAGTCACTTCTCTGTGGGCTCAAAATGAAAGGAAGAGACAACACACTTGTACATGTGCATTCCACACAGAAAAAGACACCCATCTATGGGTTCATTGCTTGTGGCAGAAGTGTGATGGGCATGTACGAAGAAACTCCCACTTGGAGTTGTTCTTCTCTGCTGTCAGAGCATGTGGAGGTTACAACAACAACCCCAATGTAAGGCAGTTTCGAGGGGCATACAAGCGCCTCCTTGTAAGGCACCAGGTGAAAAGGGAGCCTGTGGAAGTGCTTGTGCCTGAGGATGACTCCCTCTCCCACCTTCCAGATATTGACAATCTGTCTGAGTACAAGGAAGCAGCAATCTCTTACATCACAGGCTTCATTGTGAAGAAGATGAAAGAGAAGGTTACTTGCATGCCTTGCTCACAAGCACTGACCTCAGATGATTTTGTGCATCGATTCATTACATTGAAGGACAGAGGTGGCCTACAGAAACCATCTCCAGGCATCACTGCAGTTTGCCAAGCTACAGAAAGATGCTTTCAGCGGCTTCTAAAAACCAATGAAGGAAGGGCTCCAGGGGAAGAGGAACAGCAGTTGCCATTGTCACCCAGGTTCTTTCTGATTGTTCTGAGAAGAATCTCTTCCCACAGCTGCACAGTCACATGTTTGACACGTGTGTTGAAGCTAACCATGTCCATGTTCTGGTGAAGATGGCTTCTGCGTGGTACTGCAAAGTTAGATTAAATCATATAGCAAGGCGGGAGACAGATAAAATTAAAGAAGGCAAGGTGGTCCGCAAAAAACTAACAAAATTAATCCATTTTTATGGAGATTAAGGGAAATGTGGTTGGTCATTTCTGTCTGTCTGTCTGTTTGTGTGGTTGGTTGGTGTACAGCATGTTTTTCTGTGTTTGTCAGAATGTGGCCAGTTAACACTTTCTTTGTATTTATCAGACGTAGAAAATGGAAAATCGTACTAAGCCTGACTCTCTTTGGACAACATTGTAAATGTTACTTAGAGCCTGCATGAAAGGGGCCTAAGTAACTTTCAATGTCTGCTTTAAAGGAAGTATGTACATGTGTTGTCTCAAATTAACTTCAATATCAGATGTACCTAGCTGTCAAATCAGTTGTTGAACATTAACTTAGAGCCTGCATAAACAGGGCCAAAGTATATACTGTATATTGTATGGTAATGTTGTTGTTATTGTCTATAGTGTCAAGTGGTTTTATTGAAGGCTTAGCAAAGCCAATAAAGTAAATAAACCAAGATCGGTAAACAGGAAACCAACTTAACTAACAAGATCATCAGGAGAGGGCAATGCCAAAGAGAAATAGAAAGAAAGAGGGAGGGGATTAAACATATCACCAGCACACCATACACAATAAAAATTACGTCACAGGACGTAACACAATGAAACAAAAGGAAGAAAGAAGGAAGAGCAGAGGTGGTAACAGTGTTATGGCTACAGGTGTACTTAACATAGAACATAAAAACCAAAACCAAAACCAAATGAGCCCTAAAGGCCAAATTCAAAAACAGTGACACTGTCAACTGTGAGCAGTTCACTGCATTTGGATGTGGTCTTTAAGGCAGTTAGCTACAGTACTTAAAAACATATTTTCCCTAGGTGTGAAATGAACTCCATCTTTCACAAATAGCCCAGGACTGTCATGCCTAATGTGAGGGTGCTCAATCACGACACCATTTAAGCTACGAATAAATGTAGCCATAAGACTTTTAACAAACTTCCGGCCTTGTCCAGTTTCACCAGATTGGCACCAGCCTTCCACCGGCATCTCTAGGTCACATTGGTTGACAACATAATCTTCATGCCAGGGTGATGGAGTTTATGCTGGTGCAGGCCCTCCTTCAGTGCATTAACCAGCAGGATGCTGCTGACCTCCCCCAGATCATTGCTGCCACAGTGGATGGCTAGGACATCCGGTGCTGCTCTTCTTTGCAGGGAGTGGTAGAAGAAGAGGAGAAGTCCTTTCCACCGCAGTCCACCCCAGCCAATCCAACAGACACAGACGCCTGGCAGACTGGTTGCTTCCCATGGTCTGGGCAGTTCTCTGGGCACCACGTCTGACATAGCTGTCACCAATTATCCACACGTTGTCTTTGAAAGGAAAATAAATGTGTTTAATGCTAGAGGTAATGAAAAATAAGTTAACTATGAAAGGTAGCTCAGTTTTTTATGTTGACAATTCTGTCACATGTGGAAGAAAATAGAACAAGGGAGCAACACCCCAAAATATTGAATTTTTTGTTGTCTTTTTAAAACAGAAAATGTAATATCAGGTGTCAAATGTCAAGTAGCCAAGACTAGTGCTTACAGTTTAAGCTGTGTGCATAGACTGCGGTGGATGTGTCACGGGTGGCCATGATAAAAGGAATCGATCACTGAATAAAATAAACATCTTGTAAAAAATGCAGAAAGTTTTGTATGATGGGAAGATTTAGGCGTACGGTAGGGGGATAGAATATACAGAATATACAGTTTGTACAGTATAAAAACCATAACGCCTAGGGAGGCCGTCAGGCCCAGCAACAGCGAAGCTTGGTTCATCACTGTTTCCTGCATCTCCTAGTCTGGTTATCTCGAGCCCAATACTCTCTGCACTCCCAGACCCAGTAGATCTATCACCAGATCCTGTTCATGTAATGTCTGCCATTCCAGAGTGTCGTCCCATCATGGCTACCCTTCCAGAGTCCCTTCCCAAGATGGCCACCCAGTGCTCGAAATTAAGTTTTTTACTTGGTAGGACTGGTGATCCCAACTTCAAAGAGTTAGGGCACAAGCAAAAATTTAGGAGCACCCATCAAAATCTTTTATTTGAAAACAACAATCAACACTAACAAAATCACGAACAAGGTGTACTGAGCTGACGATACTTTAACTGCAGTGTTCTCGTGAATGGTATCTGCTATTACGCAGATGATATTGGCACATGACTTTTCATTTGCATACGTCATATTAATTGCAATACTGTTCTTTTTCATGAGATGCAACATGGGTTTAAAATTCGTGAAGGCAAGCTCTTCTTTGACGATGGTGTATGAGTGATGGTGTTAAATTTTACATTCAGCTCTGCCAATTGCACGGAACGGCTGGCAGCAACCTGACGATTAAAAGCCTTAACAATTGAACCTGATGATCCTGAACTTTTAATCACACAATTGTCCCCAGTCCAATTGTCCTCATCAGTCCAGAAGGCAAACTGCTGACCATGCCTTTCAAACATTACCAAGATTAATATAAAGTACAGCATAGGCAAAATCTAAGGCATTTGGTGCACAATTGACACACAAATTTTGGATTGACTGGAAGGTGTGCTTTAAAACTGTTTAAAGCACAGGTAGTTCCAGTCTGCTTGGTTACTAAAATTAAGGCACTACCTATAAACAATTGTGACCATGGTACCATATAGTTACAGCTGCATACAATGTGAGGCAGCTGTTGTAAACATTTCATATTTACTTTACTTAGCTAAATGGATGATGGCTGCCAGTCATTATATTCATCTGGTGAACATGCTTAATTTTGTTAAATGGGCCAAGTCACAAAATGAACAATCAACTGTAGATGAAAACATTAAAAATGTAATAGAAAATAGCACAAGGGATTAAAACCAGCAAGTGTTGCCTTCCTGGTTCAATTAATAAATGCATATGTAAAACATGTTATGGATCTATATCCATATTACTTTGTTTGTATGCCACACAATTCTGCAGTCATTACAAAAAAGTCTTACATATTTAGAATTTGTTTGCTTGGCGTGAATTACTTGTTACAAATCCTCGACCAATCCTCTCCACTGAAAGTGCCTCCCAAAAATATTGCATATCTGCCTCTCCTTTGAAGTCCTCTGGAGGCTGTGCAAGGTCACTTACTAAAGAAATACTGTAAAAACATTACACAGAAGTCAAATCTGTGTAGAAATTAAAAGCATACTCTGGGTGAAAAATACTAGATGTTAACTTCACTCTATTCAATGAAAGCATGCTTACCTGACAAATGGAGGTCCATGATAGTCCCCACAGTTCACACGTGAATACTGATAGTCGTGTTCTGTAAGAGCTTCAAAGTGAAGATATCCTTGCAGAATTATATTGGCTGAGGGAAACTGTATGCCTGTAGTCCTTTCCAAATACTCCACCACTCTGCTGACAGCAGAATGGACCTAAGAGAGAAACATGATAATGAAAACCCAAATATACTGTACATTTCCCCCAATAAAATGGACTGAATTATGGACTATACTTCAATTAAGATCAAAAACTACCTGTAGCATATTCCTTATGGATATGCATAAAGGGAGGTCATCTTTCCGCTCTTGGTACTGGAAGTAGGTTCCACATTGATAAGACTTACAGTAGGTAGACACATCTGGAAATTCAAAGATTTAACAAAAATCACAGTACAGTTTCCAAAACACTGAATGATTTTTAATACCCAAGCTTTAATACCTCTTCTGGAATGGCTTGGGTATTCCTATTCCACTGATGGAAGCCAAAAATGTTCAGGAAGTACAACAGGTAACTTTTTATTCTGCAGAATATACTGGACATGACTTTCAACTTTTGGTCATCATTTGGTGGATATGGTATGCATGATCTCTTTTTCCAATGACACGGACAGTGCCATGATTTTTTTGTGTGTGTCGTACGACACCATGACTCTTCCCAGTCAACTGTAGTATGAAACTGTAGGCTCATAAATGAAGATGTATTTCACTGACTGAAGGGTTCCAATTTTGCAGTACACAGACAGAGGTACATGGCAGATCAAGGCAGACCTTCTTTTTATCTTCACCAAACCACTTGCTGTTCACCATCTCAGTAAGTGTATTTTCACTAAATACAGGAGAGGAAGCATAAGATGAACAGTAAGTTAATGATTTAAGGTGTACGCATTGATGTGCCTTCAACCCACTTCTCCATGCCAACTCCATGTTCATCTGGCACTCAGCAGATTCACAGAAAACATGTTGATTTTCCCCCCATATTTTATTTTAAACAGCCAGAGGTATACTGGTACCATGAAATGATTTGTGGACAGTATAAAGTCCTTTCTCTGGATCCAAAGGCAAAGCGCAGTAACTACACATCTGGTCAAAATTGAGTTAAGTCCTAAAATGGGCTTTGTGACAGTTTCCTGGTTCAATTTTGTCCCGTTTCAGAGAAACGAGAGTGTCGAAATCACAGTAACTACAAAATCCAAGCTAATACCAAGACAAAGCGCAGTAAATGAAGTTACTGCATTCTGGCTTTGTTTTTGCGGCTTTGACACCGCAGATACTGCGTTGCGGCCAAATGATGGTTGAACTCACGTTAAAACGCAAATATCCAAAGACGGGTGAGGAAGATAGCAAAATATTAACTTCTAGCAAGGCAAATGACAGCTTTATAATCAGTTAAAATTAACTAGCCAGCCACTAGCAAATTAAACAGCCTACCTGCACTGCTCTATATCCACTCTGACAACGTAAGGATAATCTGATTTATAATCGCGTTGATGTTTGTTGATTCAGACATCTCTCCATATTTCAGACAGCTTATCCATCTGTAGTAACTAATCCAATTGTATGGGTTATTCCTTCAAAAGTTAGCTGGCTCTGGTAAAGTTATGATTAAAGAACAATTCTGTATGAAAGTTATACAGTAGTACGCAGTTTGTCCCCTACTCACAGGCATACGCCATATGATACTGTATTGGAACCAACAGTAATGTCAACACACTAGTGTGAGTAAATGGTCACTATTGCTTTGTCTGTTATTACAGATCATTTGATGTGTACTGAGTATTTATGGATTTTTACCCTAAATCACAGCAGCGTCCATCTATGAAAAACTGCAAAAGCGCTCATAGCACCATAGCATCAATCATAGCAGTGGCTGGATGAAGTCTGGTTCCAGCAGTACTTCAGGCTGGACAGGACCCAGTTTGATGAGCTGCTGCAGAGGGTGGGTCCCCTGATCGCGAATGAGAACACAAACTACCGCCAAGCCATCTCCCCCGGCGAATGGCTGGTAATTTGTTTACTCTGTGCAGCCTCTATTTATTATTAATACACTAAAAGTTCCAAACTGCCAAAAGTATTGGTACACCCCCTTCTAATGAACAGGTTTGACTACTTCAGTAATTTCCATGAGTACAAAATTTTAATGTTTAAGCCAGAGTTGTGGACTCGAGTCGCATGACTCGAGACTTGACTCGGACTCGAGTCCCAAACTTGTGACTTGACTCGACATAAATCAAAGAAGACTTGCGACTCGACTTAGACTTTGACAACAACGACTCGAGACTTGACTTGGACTTGAGCCATGTGACTCGGCAAGTCTTTAAACCGTGTCTGCACCGGATGCGAGTGGCGAGTGGAGTCTCTTAAATGAGCGCTTGTTAGTGTATTCATCCACATATAATGTTTAGGATATGTTTTAGATATTTAAAATACACATAATCACTATAAACCACTTACAAGATGAAGAAGCCTAACTGTGATCATTATGAACTTGTTTAAAACACAAAATATATTTTCTTACATAGGCTATATTTGTGTCTGAATAACTACAGTTTTGCCATGAATAATTTTGCATGCCTCATTTCTTAAACCTGATATAGTGAATGGAAAAAAGATCATTATAACCATTATTGCGCTCGTCTCCGTGACAGCATGAAATGAAACACATGCAAAAATCCATTCAATGATGGTTTCTTATTTTTGTTTAACATTTGTATATATTAGGACTATTGTTGTTTACTTTTCTGCTTCATTTCATGCTTTTTTTAAATTTATTTTTTTTATTAACGTTCTGTATCAACGTATCAGTTTAGGGCTCGAATTAGCCTGCCATAAATGTTTTGTAGACCTATGTCAGTAGATGGCGATAAATCAGCGTCTGTATTACATATTAGCAAGTTATTAAATATTTCACTCAGTTGATTCATTAAAACCACTGAAGCATTAACAAATGAAAGTGGACTTAAAAGAAATTATTCATTCACTTAAGCCTATATTTGTTTACAAACATTGATTCATTACTCAATGAAACACCACTAATTATTACAATTTTATAATTATACTTACTAAACTATAGTATTTCAATTTACTGAAGTAATTTATACATAGACACTTGTTTGGGCAAATAGCACTAATGACTTGTTTGGGACTTGAAACTTAAAGTTGAGGACTTGCAACTCGACTTGGACTTGCCTGCATTGACTTGGGACTTGACTTGGGACTTGAATGCAAAGACTTGAGACTTCCTTATGACTTGCAAAACAATGACTTGGTCCCACCTCTGGTTTAAGCATATAATGATATTCTAGGAAATTGTGTGCTTCTAATATTACAGCAAAAGTTTGGACAGGACCCTTTTCTATTCTAACATGACAATGCCTCTGTGTATAAGGCAAGGTTCAAAAAGACATGATTGATTCAGTACTTGACTGGTCTGCAGAAAGCCAAGTCCTAATCCCAGTTGAACACTGGCTCTGGTGTGACTTTAAATGCAGACCTTGAGCCAAAAACTCATCACTAAACACCAATGACTTGTACATACACTATATAGACAAAAGTATTGGGACACCCCCTTCTTTAGAATAGAAAAAGGCACTTCCAAATCTGTGGCAACAAAGATGCGCTCATAATTAATGTATTTAAAAACAGTACTTCCATCTCTGTTGCAATAGTTTTGGAAGTGTCTAAAATGACTGGACCCATATGTACAAGTCATTGGTGTTTGGTGATGAGTTTTTGGCTGGGGCCCCAGCCTCATGTCTTTGTGGCAGATTAAGCATTACCTCTCCGCAGAGACCAGATGAGACCCTTCCTTGGAAACACCATTCCATGCTCTGGTTTAAGGACATGGAGATAGTTACTCACGTCTTCATCACTTCCAGACTTGATTATTGCAATGCGCTTTGTATGGGTCTCAATCATTCATCACTGAACGCAGCCGTGAGGATGGTGACGGGTACTAAAAGGAGAGAAAGCATTTCTCCAGTCTTAGCATCTCTTCATTGGTTACCGGTGCAGCATAGGATCCATTTTAAGACTTTATTATTTGTGTATAAAGCGTTAAATGGTCTAGCCCCATCATACTTTTCCGAATTTCTCAGCTATCAGCAAATCCTTGCGCTCTCTCAGATCCTCTGATAAACTTTCCTTGCTTATACCTCGCTCTCGCTTGAAATCGAAGGGAGACCGGGCTTTTTCTGTAGCTGGTCCTAGACTATGGAACAGCATACCTCTGGACATTAGATCTGCGCCTTCCCTTCCTATTTTTAAATCCCGCCTGAAGACTTATTTGTACTCCTTGGCAATTGGATAAAAGATATGTTTGTGTATTTTAATGTGTTTTTGGACTGATTATGCGGTTCTGTGTCTTTTCTTTTATTCTCTATATTTCTTTTATTTGTATAAGTACAGCACTTTGGTATACCCTAGCTATTTTTAAATGTGCTATAGAAATAAACTGACCTTGACCCTTCCCAGTAGACACAGGGTATTCAACTACTGGCTTTCATGGGCAAGTATACCTTTGGTATACTCGCAGCACAGTGGCAAATATACCGGCGAGTAATTTGTGTCAGTCCTTCCAATGCAGAGGCCTGTGTGAAGGTCACCTGTGTTCTACACAACTTCCTACGATGAACAACAAGGACTGTGTGGGACCCGGTAACCCATGTTAGTGACGGAGAATGCTCTGCACTGCACAAGCAAAGTAGGAAGCAACAATGCTGCACGGGATACAATGCGTGTGAGGGAGACATATGTAAACTACTTCTGTGCTGAGGGTGCAAGCCAGCAAGCCACAAACCACACATGACTGGTTCAAAACTGTAATATACCCACTATATAAACATTTTAAAATGATTAATATAAGATTGCATTGTAAGTAAACCACACAGTCTAAAGGCATCTTTACACACCAAATGCAGCACCGAAAGCAAATCTAAAGCGCAGGGATGTAATAATGGACCCAGAATCGGTTGAAAATCGTTACAAATATGTGACAATTCAAATCGGTTGATATGTTACATGAATCGCGATACAATTAGCGGAAGGAGTTCATAGCAGTGTATCTCTGAGGGGAACTGAAACGTTTAGATTATATTTTCTTTTCATCTTGCCTCTGTATAATGCAAATTGAAGTAGTGTTTAGCCACAGTGCTGTCTTGTTTACAGTGGCAAACAAGAAAATGCTATATTGCTGCTGTTCCTCTTAAAGGGATAGTTCACTCAAAAATAACAATTCTGTCAATTACTCACCCTCAAGTTGTTCTACACTTGTATAAGTTTCTTTGTTATGCTGAACAGAAATGAAGAGTGTTGGGAATCAAAAAGTTCCCCATTGACTCCCATAGTATTTTTTTTTTCCTTTTGTGGAAGTCAGTGGTGCCCATATATATACATATATATATATATATATACACACACACACACTCAAAAGTTTGGGATCATTAATATTTTTGATGTTTTTTAAGGGAGCCTCTTCTACTCATCAAGGCTGTATTTATTTGATCAAAAATACTGAAAAAACCCTGTAATATTGTAAAATCGTGCAATTTCTAATATTGGTTTCCTATTTTAATATGCTTTAAAATATAATTTATTTCTGTGATGCAGCGCTGAATTTTCAGCATCATTACTCCAGTCTTCAGTGTCACATGATCCTTCAGAAATCATTCTAATATGCTGATTTATTATGAGTGTTGAAACTGTTGTGCTGCTTCATATTGTTTTTTGGAAACGGTGATACTTTAAGTCTTTACTATGACTTTTTATTAATTTAACAAATCCCTCCTGAATAAAAGTATTAATTTCTTTAAAAAAAATTTTTTACTGACCCCAAACTTTTCAATAGCATAGTATATTGTAACACAAAATATCTTTTTTTTTTAAATAAATGCCATTCTTTTTAACTTTTTGTTATTCAAATTATCCTTAAAAAAATATCACAGGTCCCCCCAAAAATATGAAGCAGCACAACGGTTTCCAACATTGATAATAAATCAGCATATTAGAGTGATTTCTGAAGGATCACGTGACACTGAAGACTGGAGCACAGAAATGAAGTGTTCATTTCTGATGCTGAAAATTCAGCTTTGATCACAGGAATAAATTATATTTTAAAGTATATTAAAATAGAAAACTGTTATTTTAAATTGCAATAATATTTCACAAAATGTTTTCTGTATTTTTGATCAAATAGATACAGCCTTGATGAGCAGAAGAATCTTACTGATCCCAAACTTTTGAACAGCAGTGTATATATATCACAGCTATGAGTGAGTACACATGATGATAATATGCTGCATATGTTTGTTGTGTATTTTTAGTGAAGGAATGTAGAAAGAATTGAAAGAATCTCTGTGACACATATAAATGGGAGATGAATAAAATGAACTCTCTGGGGTCTGAGGGGTTTTTTGTGTGGTTTTTTTTGGTTCAAGTTCATTTTTCGAGTATCTGTTCTTTACTGGAGTAGTTTTATTTTGAGTTACTTTTACTTCGCTACATTCCAAAACATAAGATCGTAGTTTTACTTCACTACATTTCATAAAACATGTCCTTATCACGTGCTCCGAGTCGCAGAAGCAGTGTCTGATTCACGAACAAACTGATTCTTTTCAATGAACCTGTTCAATCGGATCGCAAATCGCACCAAACGATTCATTCACGAATTGGAATGATCCGATCGCAGCTGTTCTCGAGTCGACCGCTCACTGATTCAAATGAACCGTTTAGAGCGAGTCTCCAGTGAACTGAACTCACAAGTAAGAACCGGGAGATCTTGAGAGCGCGCGCGCGTAACTGATGCTGCGAAAAGTAAGTTACTAATGTTGAATTTTAGGATTAATTATTGTAACCGAAAATCATATTTAGGTCAAAACTGTCAGTTGTTTGTGAACTAAATCCGCTGTAAAGGGTGATCTATTTAAGCCCACTGAAATGCTTGAATGCAGATCAATGTCAGTGTCTCTATGTTTTAGTTAAAAAAAAAAAAAAAACATTAAAATAACAGATTAAATAAAATAACT